>PVKE010003729.1:0-69883 GCA_004027555.1 Craseonycteris thonglongyai
AGTTATTTCTATTTTACTTTTTGACAGATAGAGAGAGAGACAGAGACAGAGACAGTTAGAGAACCGAACTGTGGGAACTCCCCAGTTCAGCACGTGGGTCCTGCCTGGGCCGGAGCCGGGATTCGATCCTCGGTCCTCATGGCCTCAAAGCGAGCGCTCAACCCGCTGAGCCGTCCCGGCTTTCCCCTGTTTATGGTTTTATGTCTTCAGAGACATCTAAGAATACAAGATTCTTCTTTCCAGTAAAATAAAACCAATCTTCTTCTATAATGGTAGTCAGTGTTTAAAAATTCTGAATTCTTGATTGATATTCTTTTCCCTATAGTATGTCCTTTGTTTTCTCTTGAGCTTGACATTAAAACCTCATTAAACTGCAGAAATTAAAACAATTTATTTATAGTTAGTTCTCTGTAATAAATATTTTGCCAGTGCCAATCACTTGATCAAATACTATGAGTGGTACAAAATTAAATTAAATATGATTCTTGTTTTGAAGAAACATAGACCCTACTAAAGGAGATGAACATGAGAGTGGTAGCATATAGGTAACAGGAAATGGCTATAGGAGAGAAGAGGAAATGGCAGATTGATTCTAACTAGAGTTAGGTAACAAACCAGGAAAGCTGCATAGAAATGGAAGCAAAGAGACAGCATACTTGAATTCTAGTCTTAGTTTTGTCTCTGATTTAAGACATCATGCAATCTCCAGCAGCCTCATTTCATCTATAAAACTGAAGGGTTTCACTAGAATGTCTCCAATACCCCTTAGGGTTCTGACAGGTTCTAACTTTATGAGCAGTTTGCAATTAAGATGGACATTGAAAAATGGGTTCCATTGCAACATGTAAGGGTGCCGAAGCCCATCGCAAAAGGTAAAATGTGAGCAAATTCACAAATGCAGCAAATACCCAGGTATCCCCTGAGGATGGGGAGCCTTCCTGTTCCTGTGACAGTGCAGACCCGGTCAGAAGACAATCAGCCATAAGACTAGAAGGGTAGCTTTGAGAATGTCCATAGAGGGTCATGAATTACATAGAGGGTCATTGAGATTTTTATTAAGGTTTTTTTAAATAGCCAAAATATAATGGAAATGATTAGAGAACCATTGAGACTAACTAAAGAGCAATCTGCAGCATAACAAGTGGAACGATTTAAGTGAATCAGAATTACAGGACCAGATAATCACTGGCCTTTATTGCATTTGAAGAGCTAAGAAAAAATTCGAAGGTAAATGAAATATTTAAAAAAAAAAAAGATGTAATCAAAACATAAAATTCTTGATTCTTAATGCTAAAAGAGCCATGTTACAGAATAACCAAACAAAAGTTAGTTTAGGATAAACTTCCTAACACAAAAGGTAAATAAAATTTAATAAATGAGGCAATTTAATCATTAGAGCTGTACGTTTAAATACTAACATAAAAATATAAATAATTTCACACCTACGTAGCCATACATATAAAATCTTAAAAACTTACAAAAATGTTTACTGATTTGCAATTTGTCCTTTTTTTTGTTTGTTTGTTTGTAACACACTAGCAATGTCACACTCTGATACAGCTAAGGGCAATGACTATTAGCGACCTTAAGAACTTATCTGAGTTTCTAATTTTATTTCTGTAAAACCATCTTTTCTTCAGCTATATGATGCCTTAAACTTAAAGGCCCAAACTGAAATCTATGTCAAGGCAATTTCTACTGTACATTTGTGTATAAGAAGGCTGTCCGGAAAGTATCCAACTGTGTAACTATTCTGGTTATATTGATGATAGCTGGATGGCTGGATTTTTTCTGATAGCCCTAAAATATTTCACATAACAAAGCCAGCTTTTAAAACACACATATACACTTATACACATCATCCTCCAAAATATGTAATGACCCATATATAGAAACCCATTTGCATACCAACCTGGAATGAACAACTGGACTTTGCCCAAGTTCGAGAAACCATTTAGATTTATACAAAATTACCTCAATTGGCAACACACTTCTTTTGAAGAGCTACTATAGATCCATGTAAATCACTTCTGATTTGTTAAAAAATAAAGTAAAAAAAGAAAAATCAAAGACATTTAGAAGATATTGATGAGCAATTCAGGCTTTGAAACTTCAATGACTATGAAGGACAGGGTGGGGAGCCACAGAATTTGTTTCTATATGGATGATTGCATACTTATTTTTTCTTAGCTCAAATTAAAGGTAATAGTCTCAGAGAGTTTCATCTGGCTATTTGCAGATAAAAGTATTTTATCTGCAAATAGGCACATTTCTGAATATGGGTAATAACAGAGATGAGCATGTTTAAAATTCCTAATGTAGTTGACATTGAGTAATAGGATTGTGTACTATGAACTTCGGCAAAATGGCTATTCAGAAAGCAGGAAAGGGTTCAAGGACAGTGGCTAACCAGAGAAATAGTTTAGTAGTTGCTAAGAATAAGCTCACAGGGAAATGTCGTGAGTCAGACATAGAAAGGAATGATGTGATTTCTCTAGCCATTCTCCTCATTGTTTATAACACAAGATGGGGATACTTTCTGTGAAAATAATTACTTCATAGTTTTATGCTAGTTAAAGCCTGGTCTATAAAAGGTATTGGAAGTTCTTGAAGACAAGCATTCAATTTTTGACCAAATGAAAAATTAAAAATCTAAAATGCTAGAATAAGTCTCTAAATACAGATTTTTATAAATAGAAGCCTCTAATTTGAGAAAACTGTATCAGTGTGCCCCTTTTAGCCTAATTTCTTCTAAAGACAATAAAGAACAACAACAAAAAAAGGATGACTAGCATGAATTCAAAGCCATTTATACAATTCCTACTTTCCCTAAATACTAGTCAGGCTGGTTTATGAGTAAGGACTCATAAATTAGGCTTTACTCTACTGGACTGAGAGCTACTTGAAAAGTAGACCATTCTATGTTTATCTCTCTATTTAGGAAATCAGTGTTATAACACAACAGAGGTTTGTTGTGTAAAAAAGTCTGAAAATTTATGAGATCTGACAATTAAGTTTGTGAACTCATCATAGAAAAAGTGCTACATACCTCATTGCTGAATATCACTATGGCCACCTTTGAAGTGCTCCCCTTGGGAAGCACTCCACCCTTCAAAGCAATTTTGGAACTCTTTTTCTGGAATGGCTATCAGAGCTGTCATCTTATTGCCTTTGATATCCTGTATGTCATCAAACTGTCTTCTTTTCAATATTTTTTTTAACTTCAGGTAAAAAAGAAAGAAAGAAAGTCATTGGGGGCCAGATAAGATTAGTAGGGAGGGTGTTTCAATACAGTTATTTGTTTAAAGGCTAAAACCTTCCTCACAAACAGTGCCATGTGAGCTGGTACATTGTCTTGATGCAAGACCTATGAGTTTTTGGTGAAAAATTCAAGTTGTTTTTGACTAACTATTTTATACAACCTTTTCAGCACAACTGAGGTGAGCAACATTGTTTTGACTCTTGGTTTGGATTGATGGAACTTTTTGGTGTTGGAGAATTGGCTGACTTCCATTCCACTCTGATGCTTTATTTCAGGGCCATATTGCTACCCTCATGTTTCATCAACAGTGATAACATTGCCCAAAATATCATCTTGCCTCTCCAAAAGATCTTGGCAAACTTTGACTCTCCTTTGCTTTTGTTCATTAGTGAGCTCCTTCCGGACCATTGTTACACACACCTCTCCCATGCCAAGATTGTCAGTGAAGATTTTCTTAACTGTTTCTCTATCAATGTTTACTTGGTCTATTAGGCTTCTTACAGTCAGCTGATGATGTTGACACACAATTTGATGAATTTTTGCAATGTTTTCATCTGTTCTGCTCATTGCTAGCCACCCTGACCTCTTTTCATCAGTGACACTTTTTCTTCCCTCAGAAAAATGTTTAATTCATCTGCACACTGCCATTTTCTTCATGACATTAACCCCATAAATTTGACCTAACATATCCCTGATTTTACTTCCACATCTTGTCAAATATAACAAGAAATTTAGTGTTTGTTGCTCTAAGTCAGGCTCCAACATTCTCTCCACCCAGCAAGGCACTGCCACAAGTCGACATGAATACAACTGTGAGACACTTGTATACCAAGCTTATGAAACCTTACCCAATTGTTTGTACAGTGCTGCAACATAAGTGCATGGTGGCAAGTTTGTGAACATAATTGTCAGACCTTAGACAACGGTAGCCCACCAAATTATAACTATGCTGCTTAGGTATTCCTTAATCCCAAAGCCTAGGGGAAGAAGATCTTGAGGGTTTAAGTAAAGAAGCATGCAACATCCACACAAACAAAGCTCTTTTCCCTGGAAGTCCCTGTGTCACAGATGTGAGATGTACAGGAGAACACATGGTTTGTCTTCAGTGTGTCTTTAACACATCCCATCCCATCTTAGGGCCTTGGTTGTTTGAGCAAGAAATAGTACAGAAAGGGATAATGAATAATGTCATCTATGTTGAGTCTTGCAGATTCTTCCAGAAACCATAGTCAAAAGTTGTACATCCAGTTATAAAGCATATCCAATCCTATTATAGTGTGCTTTCCTCCCCTAATTTCCATCCAGTATTTAGGCAGAATTAAGCAATACAAGAAAACTTGGGGGTGATCTGAGCCTCTGGATATCCCCTCCACCTACTAATAATGTTAAGGGGTGGATATTGCTAAAGAGAAAAACAAACTCCTACACAGCATGTAATGAAACAGTTGGTTGCACTACCTTTTGGATACAATCAATGATACATAATTTCTCAATATACTAATGTGCACTCTATTTTGAATACATATTAATCACTCTCTTTTATATGACATCTAATTTTAGTATAAATCATCCACATTCCATTAAGGCATACACTTCCTCAGTAAAATGTAAGTTGAGGCCAGCTTTTCTGTATGGAAGCAGAGTTAATGTAACTAAAGTAATTCTACCTAAAATTGCTGCAAGAATCTTAAAAAGATGACTCAAAGCTAGTTTTGTTAAAACTTGAGTAATTTAAGGAAATCGCTTAGGCAAGTAATTGATATTATACCAAAACCAAATATTTCACAGTTACATTTGCTGTTGCCTAAAAATAAAAACGGGAGCAATACAAGGGAAAACTTCCAAGACTGAAAATAATATGCAGCAGCTGTAAGTGATTGGGAGGGATAGTCATAATTAGACAAGATGTAAGATATGTGTTGAAACCCAGATTGGCTCTTCCTGTTGACAACTGAAAGAAATCCCAAAGGCCTGGACTCCACACCTAGTCCAAGCCTTTTGCCTCGTGTCTAAGAGCCCTGTCAACACCAAACTTGGCATGGGATATCTGCGGAACCTCTCCCTAGAAGCCATGTACCACACTGTTCTCCTCCTCAGAAGAAAGTGAAAAGGAAAATAGGAAGAAATTTTACTCCCTGCCTTCAAAGAGCTTGCACATCAGAGGAGACTGGCCAATTATCTAGCAGTAAATAGCATTAAATAAAAGAAGCCAAGGTAATGAAGAAAACAAATGACATGGATTACAGCTTTGTACAGCCAAAGAAGCATTGATTTAACCAAGTATAGACTAAGATTGAAGTAAAATATGCATGTTCCATGGAAAACATTGTAAACTAAAGAGAAAGAAAGCACTATGGAGACAGGGGTCATTTTTGTTCTCAGAGAATGCCTATCACGTAGCATACACTGAATTTGATAAATGAATGAGCAAACGGGGAGTGTTTAGATCATACCTGAGGAAGTGTTTATCCTATGTTTTCCTGTTTATCCTGGAGTGGATGCTTTAAATGTATCAACACATTTAATCTTCACAATGACTTTTGAGATACTACCAGTCCTTGCTTGCAGATGAAGATACTGAACTAAGCAGTTAGGTAACATGCCTAGGTGAGTCAGTTAGAAAGAGATGGAGCTGGATTTTGAATCAATGTCATCTGGAGCTATAGTCCATATATTATGCATATATATTTAAAAAATAGAATGCCTTTAGCTTTAGTATGAAAATGCAAATAATAACAACCAGACTCTCCTGTTGTTTGTTTTAAAGTAGCCTCCCTGATATACCCCATTTTATTCTTCTTTCTCTTCCTTTTTCTTAAAATAATGAATATGAAAGCATCTAAGGCATTGCTCAAGGGCTGTGTTTTAAATCTTCACCTTTTGTTTTCTTTTTCCTTTATCTTTTTGTTCTTCTTTCCTTCTGAATGTAAATTTCCTCTTGATTCTTCTCAAAACCGAGGACAATCAAATAGGTAGTGGGAAAGAAACAAAACAGTTTTCCTCTCACACGCTTTGCCTTAAGAGGAAGAAATCATAAGGAACAACTATTAAAATAAAATATTTTGTCCAAGTTGTCTTGAAGTAGACAAATGAATATTTAGAAAATGTTTTCTACATTTAATTCCACAAACATCTCATGTGTGTGTGTGTATGTATGTGTATATGTATGTGTATATATACACATACATATATGTATATATATATATATATATTTGACTTGGCATTAAATATTTGACCTCACATTCACTTGACTAACTTTACTTTTCATTTTTTTGGCCTGCTAATTGCCAATAGCTATTCTACATTTTGTTTCTTATAGCACTTGCAGGCTAACAATGCAGCAACAGGCCCCTACTTTATTTTAAGAGTAAAAGAAGTATATTAATTTGAGACATCAGTGGAAAAATCTATATACTCTGCTAATTGAAAAGTAATACTTAATTTTTAAATATATTATTCATATTTTTCTGTCATGTCTAAGACAATAGGAGGCCAAGTAGAAGATAAAGGCACATTGGAGGAAAATATAGCATTGAAAGTATATGATTAAAAAGAGTATATATGGAGATATATGGAATTAAGTAACAAAAGGACCTTATGTGTTTAATTAGCTATTGTATTCCCAATACTTAATATAGTGTCTGATACCTAGTTCAGTACATATGTGTTAAATGAGTGAAAAAGGTACACTGTAAGTACTCTAGCCTATAGGCAAGTCTTGAATCAAAAGAAATTTTATTTTATAAGAGAAAGAATTTTTCTTTTAATTCTGACTTATTCATTTATTTAATTTAATTGTTGCTTCAACAGACATTTCTTGAGCATTTACTGTATACCCAAGTTTTCCAGACTTTGTGTCTCGAAACATCAAGATAAATAAAACATGATCTCAGAGAGTTTACAATCTGATGAGATAAATAAATATTTATACAACCATTGCAATGCAGTATTACAGTTTTATAAAAGGAATATATATGGTTGCCTAATGATACTCTAGGGCAGGGGTGTCAGACCAGCGGCCTGCAGGCCACCTGCGGCCCCCAAGGTAATTTTCTGTGGCCCACGATGCTCTGAAACAAAATGAAAATAGAAAAAAATGTTATGAAGAAAATAGCGCTTAGGGGAGATTGAGGCAATACCGTACACGCAATTCCCTCGTTAACCCTTTAACTACTGAAGATGAGTATATACGTGACCCAGTGCCTTTCCTGGGGGCCTGTGGGTGTGTATAAACATGCTGACTCAGTTCCGGCGACGTTTGTAAATGTGATGTGGCCCGTGTGAATCTTGACTGTTGCCAAATGGCCCATGTTTTAACTGAGTTTGATTCCCCTGCTCTAGGGTAATCTGCCTACTTGTTGGAAGAGGGAGGATTCAAGAAAGATTTTCTCCCAAAAGGCATTTTAAAGTATTTATATGGAGTTTTGAGGGCCCTTTATACTCTACCCACTAAATGTACTATTTAATTAGTCAAGATAATAAAATTTTATCTTTGCTCTGTATGCTTGGCTTTTAAGATTTGTTACTTGTATTTATGAAATTATTTTATATGCTGTGTTTATTAGTCCTTTACTGTTGTACTGTTTTTAATCACTCAGGATTCTTATAAAACAACAGCAAAAAGAAGTCTGAAATAGCTGTCACTGAAAAGGCAACAGAAAAATTAAATATTAATTTACATTTTAAAAAACACAAAATCTTTCCAGTTCTTGAGCAAGAGAAACTTTCAGGAATGTATTGTTGTTTTAAATTAGACGTCTTATCTATCAAAACTTGAAAAGCTTTTAGTTTAACAGTATTTTCTTCATAATCTTCTCATTTTTAGACTCATTTGTGTTGCAAAAAGAAAAGCATTAAACGGTTCATTTTGCTCTGAGTTTACTAAAGAGTAGTCGTCTCAGTCCTTGAATCTCACTCACCTGGAACCAACTGCACTGTTAAGGAAGCTTCCCTCTGGCAGGGGACCATATATCTTTCATTTCCTCTAATTTCTTAGAAGCATAAACAATGCAATTTATTATTCTTGTAATATGGAAATATAGTCATTGGTGAAAGTATCATTAAAAACTACCTGCTGGTAATTCAAATTCAGTAACTAAAACTGCTCCTGGATTTGAGTTATGGATTTGGGGAAGGAATAGTATATTTTTTATTACATTATTCATTTTGTATTAGAAAACAGTGTTTGAAATCCAAGTTTCATTAAGAAAAAGTAGTTAAAAGTATGTTGGTGGAGTTTTTTATTATTACTATTATAATTACTGTGGTAAATGAGACTCAGTCTCAAGCAAGGCTGAGTTTGTCTGCAATATTCAATTTCTGAAACACAATATAATTCACATTTAAAGAGGCAGCTGTCTTCTTGTGAAATGAAGTAGAATTCACTTGTTAGACTCCCACAGTATCTCAAGCTTGGTGAGTTTCTAAGTGAAATCTCTCAGTGAAAATTTCATATGATTATTAGTCAAGTATCACATGAGATTCCCATGTGATCTTTCCAATGTGTACATGTAATCATGTAATTCCACAGTTCTAAATTTCTCAGAAGCTTCTTTGAGTTAAACTTTATATATATATAAAGTTTATATATATATATATACATATATATATATATATATAATTAGATATATATATATATAAATGAGATTGTTCTGTCTGCCTAGAGTTCCAGTTTCAATTCCCTCCACTTTTGGCCTCAAACTTCATGGTCCACCAGACTAATCTACTTTTCAATCCTAGAATATAGCTGTGCTCTCTCCTTTCCTGAGGCCTTTGAATGTATTGTTTTTTCTAGACAAATGATGGTCCCCTTTGCTAAAGCTCTCTGTTAAACCATCCCTCTCTTGACCAAGCAAATTAAATACACAACTTTCTATGTCACTGCAGTGTAGACATGCAACTCTGACATTCCTAGTATTGTATTATATTGTTTGGATATAATCCCTCACCTCCAACAACAACAAAATATTGGAAGAGAGAGTCTCTTGTTTGTTTTTCTAGCATGTAGTACAGTATTTGGCCAATAAAAAATATTCATGAATTTATGTATGTATATATGTATAATGTCACTTACATGTGAAATCTAGAATTCTGAATTCATAAAAACAGAGAGTAGAATGGTAGTTACCAGAGGCTAGGGGTGGGGGAATTGGGGATAATTTAAAAAGAGTATATATGGGGATATATGGAATTAAGTAACAAAAGAGTTCAAGCTTAAAACTGATGCGTAGCATCAAGATTATAAACAGTACTGTATTATAACCTTCAAAGTTGTGAAGAGACTAGATCTCAATTGTTTCCACTACAGAAAAGAAATTATAATTATATAATGAGATAAAGGTGTTAGCTAATGCTATGGTGGTGTTATTACAATATATAAGTGGATCAAATCAACACCATTTTATGAAACTTACACAATGCTGTATGTCAATTATATCTGAAGAAAAACAATTTCTAAAAATTTACAAATAAATGAATATTGTCCACTAATACAAACATTTACAATTTGTGTAGGAAGAATAATAATGTTAGCTACTATAAATTAAGTTCTTAGCATGTGTTCAGCCCAGTGCTGTGGGCTATATGTGCTACATCTCCAATTCTCACTGCAACCCTGCCAAGTGGATTACACTATCTCTATTTTTGCCCTGGAGAAAAACGAAGCTCAGAAAGGTCAAACAGGTCACACATTGCCTCAATATACCCACTGCCTTTTTTTGTGTTAAGATCCTGAAAGACAAATTAGATTTTGATTTAGTCTTTTTCATTTTTTTTCAGCTCCAAGTACAGCTCAGTATGGAATTACTGGGAGTGCCGACGTTCTTTTCTCCTGCTGGTACCTTGTGTTGACACTGTCCTCTTTCACCAGCATATTCTACCTGAAGAATGCCATTCTACAATAAATTTAAAGACTCATAAAAGGCTTTTAAGGATTCTGTGAAAGTGCTGATGGCTGAATCCAATCTGGTACAGTTTGTTAAAAGCAGCGTGGGATATAATCAGCAGTGCTTACATGGGGATGATCGCCTTCTGTAGAATTGCTCATTATGTAAATACTTTAATTCTACTCTTTTTTGATTAGCTACATTACCTTGTGAAGCAGTACACATTGTCCTTTTCTTTAAGATGTGAAGGCTCTGAAATTACTTTTGGAGGATATTAATTGTGATTTCATGTTTGTAATCTACGACTTTTCAAAAGCATTCAGTCATGGTCTGCTAGGTTGCAGGCTGTAGTTTACAAAAACAAATATTGCAGTGACTACGCGATTCTTTAAGGCTGCAATACAAGCATTCATTTCCCTGTTTCAATAAGAATCAATCCACATTTACAAAAATACATTTTTTCTTTTTTGATAAAAAAGCAAATAATATTGCCTTCAAATTATTTCTTCAAAATATAACACATATCTAGATTTTTCTGCTCGCATGATATTCAGGTGACAGGAATGAGCCTTGTAATATAACCGGCTGTGCAACTCTGCTTCTGTTTCCTGTAAGTTCAGCATGGGTGTGCCTTCATAAGATGATCTTTTTCTCTTTGTCTCCAAAAACATTTTTTCAAATCCTACAGTTGAAAGCAAAAATAAACCACAGTGATAAAGTTAAACTATATCGTATCTCTAAAGAAAGAAGGAGCTGTTGGACTGTAAAAATCTCTTCCTTCATTACCAGTGAGGTTTGAGAATTTTGCCCCACAATAACTTAGTTTTGTGATAAAAACAATTTAACTAACAGTATAGGTAAATTTACCATATGATTTCCTTAGTTATAGGTAAATGTTAGACCAACTTTGGGAAATAATTTCCTGTATAATGATATCATAATCCATCAAAGGGAATACCTAGCAATCCAACATAATTTTCTCTCACTATTCCAAGCCCAACGTTATAAGATGAGTTTTTCAGGAAGGACACAAAGTCCAATCACCTACTATTGCATCAGTTGGTAAGCACTCAGAATTAATCTGGTTCTGTGGCAAGTAAGTTGGTACAATAAGGTGCTCCTGTGGACAAGAGCATTTTACATATTTTCCATCTGAAAACATCACTCAGTTGATAGTTTGGAATTCATGCTATAAAAAACGTTTTCTCAAAGTATAACTAATATTTCATTATGGTATGCAGCAGATTAATCCCTGGAATAACTAATTCTGTAAGAAAATCTTCCTATATCAACATGTCAGCTCAAACAAGAATATATATATATATATATTTTTATTTCTTCTTACATGACATCTGTAAGATACGATTGAATAAAAACAAGACCAGTGATGAGAATATCTTAAGATATATTAAGTTATTATAAACATTAAATTATGTCTTTCATAAAATATAAGAACTATACTTTTGAAGGAAAATGCTGTTACTTTAAGAACATATCATGTAACAGGAATAGTTTGATGGCTTTACTCTTTACTAAAGACCATAGCTTTGAAAGTCATCTTATAAGCTTGATGAACTTACCAATTTCACTACACCTAGAGATATTTCTGCAAATAGTCCCCTTTAGCAAGTCATAAAAACCAAAACAAAAAAGTCTACTAATAAACTTAGATACAAGAAATTTTACAGTTGTACATATTTAAGATAGCCAATATTTTCCCTGAAAATAAATTAAATCATGGTTGTTTTCAAGTAAAATTTATTCCCAAAGTATACCATAAACCTATTTTAATTAGAAAAATGAATCCTAAATGAGGAGGCATAAATATACAATGTTTCCATAAAACAGCAATAATGCTATTAAATTTACTCATGCAAAATTTTATTATATTACTTTGATATATTGAAAATGTTTTTTTAATACATATGGCATTTTGACTTTATTATTGATTTGCTTCTTAAAAATATTCAATGTGGAACTGGTGAGTAAATTGCAATATATATATATATATATATATATATATATATATTTTGTTTTTATTTTTTTCTTTTTGTATTGCAGCTTTAAAGTGGCACACTCCATAATAATCTACTTACTAGAAATAGTGGTTCTACCACAAAAGTGTTAACCATCAGTACCATTGTTTGGGAGAAAGAAACAGATCAAGAATGCATATTTTACAGTGACCGCTTTCCTAGAATTAAAAATACCTCCTCTTTGTAAGGTTTGTAGGATAAATGTGAGGTAAATCAAGGTATAAACTATGGATGAACCAAATAATTAGTTCAAAGTGTTGTCATGATTCCGAATTTGTGGAGTCTGGTGTTATTACCATAGGATGTGAAAGAAGTACAGTCATAGCTGAGTAGCTATATGTATTTGCCTTTATGTTAGAAGAGATTTTCTTGAGTGACATTTTTAAATAGAGGAGGTATTTACTATGTTTTACTGTATCACAGCAGCATTCCTAGTCCTTAGGCCTCTGAACAGAGTGAAATCATGAGTATTTATGAGTTCAATATTGTTCAAATAAGGCTACAGTATTTGCTTTTTTGTGTGAATGTATTGCATATAATGTTCAAGTAGATGGTTTTACATTTATGGACATATGAAGCATCTGATTACTCCATTTTATCAGTCCTGACTGTACAAGATCGTTGCAATTTCAGAATAGCAGTTTTATAAAATTGATTTACCTTTTGATCTATAATAATTTTTTCTACCTATTCATTTCAGTGTTATATTTCCACAACTTACATTTATGGGATTTCCTTTGTTGCCCTGAATTATTTTTCAAAGAAGGAAGAAAAATGAAAGCAGCTGAACAAAGAGATTGGAAAGAAAAAAAGAGACAGAAAAGAGAAGGAAGTAAAGAGAGAGGGGGGAAAGAGAAAAGAAAAGGAGGGAGGGCAGAAGGGAGGGAGAAAAAAAGGAAAGAAGGAAGGATGGAAAAAGGAAAAATGCGAGGTAGATGGTACCAAAATATTAGGGTAGACTTAATTCTTTTGGGTTCTTAGTTCAACTGAAAGTGGTGTAATTATGTTTTACAATGATCCCATTGGAAACGTATGTCCTGTTACACCACTGAATTCCTATTATGCAGCAATTATATAATGAAAAGTACTGGCCAAATTACAGTATTGTGTATTTGGGGGGACTCCAAAAGATTTGAGAGAGCAAATGTCAAACTTCAAACTACTTTTGGGGATTCAAAATTTAATTGAAAAATGAATGCTTCATCATAACATTTAAGATGTATCTAGAAAGTAGACTGGAGAATTGAGAAAATAACCCAGATAATTCAGAACAAAAAAACCACATATTTAAATACCCCAATGTGTGAACTCAGAATCCTTGGAGAAATTTATCAAAGCCAATCATCTATATTGATCAATTTTATTGAATAATTGTTAATATAACCATTTTGCTTAGCTTTGTGACACACCCAGAAGTTACCTATTTAATCTTTTCAATATTAATTGTTTTTGAAATTCAGAAATGATTTAAAAAGAAGTCAGGTTTTTAACTATTTATTGAAGTATGTGGATGTACAGTATTTCAATAGATATAAATATGAATAAATGGTATGCCTTAAGATCCTTTGAATATGTATTTACTTTAAAGACTGGAAAAAGCTCTTCCTGTCTTTTGGTAAAACATCCATATTTCATAATCTGATGTAAAATATGTTGTACTGTTTCCAATAGGTGAATATAAAGTCAGTTTATCAATTAAAGTATGTATTTGACTCATTTTAAAACTCATATTAATTTAAGAGAAAAAATGAAGAAATACAGTTTAAACATAATTCTGTCATCCCCTTCTTTATTTTCTGCTTCATTCACTGTGCCACACTCACATCTTTCAAGTGACCCAAAGCAATACTGAGTGAAAATGTGGATTGCTAGTGTGTCAAAGGACTTCACGTTTGTAGACTTTCCTCTGTTGTTGGTTTCCAAAATGTTTGACAAGCTGAACTATATCTAGCCTAAAAAATATTTCTGGAAAGATTTAATGATCGGTTATTTAGAATGTTTACCTGCTAAAATGCATCTGAGTTAACAACAGAGATTAATAATAAAATCCTGTTCATTTTATAGGTTAAGCATCTGAATACTCAAATGCCTATAGGAGTCAGGCAGATAGCATCATTTCATTAGACAGCTTGCTGGATATAAAACAGGAAGCATACACTCCACCTGAAGGCATTCAGTTACAATTTTCTTAAAATATTTGTTTTCTAAACAAAACATGATTTGTCTAAAAGCCCTTAGTTTGTGACTATTACAATAGCAAATGAGAGCCATCCCAAATGAATGATTTAGCCCTCTTTTCCAAATCCATCCATCTCTGATGAACCACCAAATAAAAAGGAGAAACAATATGGTACATAAATAAAATAGCACCATGAAAAAATTCCATGTTTGGTGTAATAAACTATTTTGAAATACAGAAGTCATTGCTATTGTATGAAAACCATATCTACCAACACCCCCCAAAAAAGTAAAAAATAAAAACAATAATTTTACCACTGGCTCACTATTTTTACCTTTGTAAATTTTATCCTGAATTCAAATCACATGGAAATAGAAGCATCAAGTCTCAGACCATGAAAGCTCAGATGTGAAGCAGAGATATTTTCTATCTGAATGTTATAGGGTCAAAAACATACTTCCAAACAACATCCAGGTATTTGAAAAATAGTTCCTGCTTTAACCCATCAGGCAGATATTAAGAATTTCAAGATAAAATTATCCAAAAATAATTTATTCAAGATAGAGGAATTTGATCCAAACACCAGTGTACTCTCCCTGAACTTTCCTAGACAATATAATGCAAAATCTGTGGGCATAGCTCTTTTATTAAAAAAAAACCAATAAGCATGACTTTCATACACATATAAAATGAACACATTAATTCACTGATGAAGGACAGAGTAAGATGTTACAACCAGATAAAAGGACAATCCAAAGAACAGACACATTTATAAATTTAAAATATTAAAATTAATATTCTAATACAGGCAAAACTGGCTTCTTCCCGAGTAAGAAAAATAATTCAATTGAATTTCAGCCATTACTTACATGTCTACAGACACAGTATATTTTGCCTCCATTTCACTTATCTACTTGTATTATAAAAAAGCTCAAAAGCAGTGAAAAGTATTTCTCATTGAATTAGAATCAGGTAACCTGGAGGAGTTTGCTTTAAATAATGGATGGTTTTTAACTGCAACATAATTTTTCCCTAAAATGAGATGTAAAAATCTTAAAATTAATTAAGTGAATTGTTCATATTTTGATAACACAGTGACCTCTATTATAATGACACAAATACACCCCGTTACCTATATATCTAATATTCTACATTCTGTATATTTTAGTTACTAATTCTCTTTTCTATTTTATAAACCATTAATCAATTGTTTGGGGCATATAGAAAAAGAAATAAACAATTAAAATGTAACTACAACCACATTTTCTCAACTATGTGGCTCATTAAAAACAATGAATATACTTTTAACACTTATTAAAAAGAAGTCTTTTTGTCGATTGGAGAAGGGGCATTTAACTCACAGGAATTTACATTAACATTTTACATTTTACATCAATAATGATAAGGGATATGAAAATCAGTTGAGAAAGCGGTATTACATCAACCAAATATAATGGTAATGGTGAAAACATTGCAAGAAGCAATTGCAAGAGCTGAATGGTCTGCTTCCACTTAATACTAATAAGCCCAGTCCTTGCACAAATTTTGGTTTGGTAGAAACTATAGGAGGTAACATGGTTCATTAGACTTTTAAAGTTTTAAAATGTTAAAGGGAGTAGTTTTTCTCCCTTATTTCAAATGAATTGCTAAAAGCATTTGGATGTTCCTCAGCATTGGAATTTTGAATTTGCTAGTTTCTTCATTAATTTTTAGCCTTTTATATTAAAAAAATAAAAGTGAACTTTTCACCAAACCACAGCAGACTTCTACCTCCTACAGTTTTGAATTGTGTTTAAACAAGTATTACAAGGACATGGAATTTTCTCCCAAAATTTGGGGACCATAGTGTAGTAAAAAGACAAAAAATATTCTTTGGGGACAATAATACGCTAATAATATAGAACAAAGGTTTTTTTCATGCCTGAGTCTAAAGCATGTACTAGGATCCACCAAACTCTTACAGTTTCTAAGTAGTTTCATAAATATGGACTGTTGTTGCCCTGAAATTTTTATTTATTTATTTATTTTATTTTTGACAGAGAGAGAGAGAGAGAGAGAGAGAGATACAGAGACAGAGAGAGAACTGAACTGGGGGAGCTCCCAGTTCAGCATATGGTTCCTCACGGGCCAGGGCCAGGATTCAATCCCTGGTCCCCAGCGCTGCAAAGCAAGCGCTTAACCCACTGAGCCATCCCGGCTTCCCCTGCCCTGAAATTTTGACACATTCCTACCAAGCATTTGAGAAGTGACCTAGCAAGAATGTGACATACTTCCTAAGAAATTTATGACATACTTCTTAAGAAATTGTTGCTAGAGAGTTGTAACTGCTTCAAGCTATGTCTTTCAAACCAAACACATACGCACACAAACATAAAATCACATTACTATCAATGATCTGGAAAATAAATGTGAAAGCCAGCCATGTGGTATTCTGGATAATTTAAAAAAAAAAAAAAGAAAGAAGAAGAAGAAGGAGGAGGAGGAAGAAGAAGAAGAAAACAACTAACAACAACGGTGCAGTCAACAGTTTTCTGTTTGTTTCATTTGCTAAGATTTCATTTGCCAAGATGTTTCATTAGTCAGAAGAAGACACCTGCTTTAAATGTTGACATGGAGAAAAGCAGATTTTTTTTTTTAATTTAGAATAAAATTTATTCTTGGAAAGATATCTTTCCTGTTAATAGATAGATAACTGGTTTATTCCTTTGACAGTCTTGCTGTGTAATAGCTTTAAATGTTGATGATGAGAAAGACTGTTTTCTTTTTTTTTTCATTAGAAATAATATTTTTTCTGGAAATATATATTTCCAATTTATAGTTAAACTAGTATATAATTTCAGAAATTCCTATCCTCTCATAATCCAACTTTAACAATATGTTAACAAAATTTTTGTGGTTTAATATATGACAGATGTATGTCTTTTATCAAGTAACAAGAATATATGAGCTCTGGGTATTTTTGTATTTGTTGCTTTTGTTGTTTTTATTTTTTGTTTTTAAAAAGAGTTGTTTATTCACTGTATCTGGGATAGATTAGATACACAACCAATTTTAAATTTACATACTGATTCAATGTCGAAGTATTTTCTCACACACAAACACAAAAAGAAACGGAGTGCTTCAGTTGTCCTAAAGTAAATCAGTCACCTTAAACTGTTGCAAGTGTTTTCACCCGAAGTTGAAAAATTGTTTATCCTGAACATGAAAACCTATAACAAAATTAAATTAATTATACAAAATTCATTGCTTATATTTTTACCCTTGCAAAGATTAAAAAAAAAAAAAAGTACAGGAAATTAATATACATCAGTCAAAACATAATCCTGGATCATCCTCAAATCAAAACCAGACGCTCCTTTAATTTTGAACCCATCATCAGAGACCAAGAGAAGCTCATTCAGTTTCATACAAAACAAAATTTGCATGTGCCAGACAAGACCCAAGAAAAACAAACAAACAAAATAATCCTAGTTCTGACAGTAATGTTCAGGACCCTAAAGTGTGGCCAAATACCATGTAAAATAGTGGCTGTATATCACTGCAATAAAATAAAATGGGCTTTGAACCCTTTGCCATCAGAAATCCAAATATTTCCAATTAAGTGAATGTATACCTCCTACATGCCAGGAGTAAGTAGAGAAAGTGGATGTGCCAGCATAGGAAGAAAAAGAAAGAGCTACCATTTGCTGAAACACCCAGTGAATTAGCTTTAATAGAGACCTCTTACAAGGTCAGGCAGAAACAAAACAACAACAAAAATGGTTGTTAGATGCTTATGTCATCAATTCAAGTAAGGTTGAAGTCCTAGGGTTCAAAGTAAAAATAAAGGGTGAAATGTTATGGGTTAAATCTTATATTTAAAACAAAAACAAGATAGACAAAGTATAAAGAACTGGCCTAGTAGCATACACCAAAGTCACAAAGCTCTGCAATTAGATGTTTAGAAAATGTCACAATTCAGACTGTTGTTTCTTACAACGACGCAACAAAATGAGCCTTTAATAACCTGAACTGCATTATAAGAGGTCCAAAGAATGCAGTCATTTTAGTAAATTATTTAGGTTGGTGCAAAAGTAATTGTGGTTTCAGACTATGAAATTTAAATCATTATAAATAGGCTCAAACACATCTTTACTGATCAAAATAGGAACCATTACAATCAACACATTGCTGCCAATGAAAAATAAGTTTGTGTATTCCTGTAGTGTAAAAACCCATACTTCAGGATTCGATGAACTCTTGTGAAGCATTTTCTGCATCCTACTGGATGTGGAAGCATTTTCCCTGCAAAAAAGTTGTCGAAATGCTTGAAGAAGTGTTAGTCAGTCAGCTAGAGGTCAGGTGAATATGGTAGATGAAGCAAAAATCCATAGCCCAATCTGTTCTAATTTTGAGGCATTCATTGGTTACGCAACATGCAGTTGGGTGTTGCCATGGAGAAGAATCAGGCCCTTTCTGCTGACCAATGCTGGCTGCAGGTGTTGCAGTTCTCAGTGCATTTTATCAATTTGCTGAGCATACTTCTCAGATGGAACAGTTTCACTGGGATACAGAAAGCTGTAGAGGCTCAGATAAGCAGCAGGCTACCAAACAGTGACCATGACCTTATTTTGGTGTAAGTTTGGCTTTGGAAAGTGCTTTGGTGCTTCTTTTTGGCTCAGCTACTGAGCTGGTCATAACTAGTTGTCATATAAAATCCACTTTTTGTAGTACAACACTATCTGATCAAGGAATCATTCATTGTTGTTGCATATAACAAGAGAAGGCAACACTTTAAAAATGACAATTTTGGGGATTTTCCATCAGCTCATGAGGCACCCACTTATCAAGCTTTTTTTTTCTCTCCAACTGGCTTCAAATGCCAAATTACATAGAATGGTTGATGTTGAGTTCTTGGGCAACTTTTCATGTAGTTGTAAGAGGATCAGCTTCGATGATTGCTCTCAATTGGTCATTGTCAACTATTGATGGCCAACCACTATGCTCCTCATCTTCAAGGCTCTCGTCTCCTTTGCAAAACTTCCTGAAACACCACTGCACTGTAAGTTTGTTAGCAGTTCATGGGCCAAAAACACTACTTTTCAACCCATTTTGAACTCAAATAAGAAAATCGCTCAAATTTGCTTTTTGTGTATCATCATTTCCATAGTAAAAAATAAATATAAAATAAATAGCAAGTAATAAGTCATTAGCAAAAAATCACAAAGCAAGAAATGAGCATTCAAATTACATATAATAACCACATTTATTTAAGAATGCATTTCAATATCAAATGGCAAATTTCAACTATGCAAAAACTGCAATTACGTTTGCAACAACCTATACTATCCTGAACAAACTGCATTTTACTATGACAACAAAAGAAGATACTGTGACACCTTGGAATCCATACACCCCAAAACTCGAACAGCTTGGAATCCAAATGAAAATATAAAGTGAATTTTGTCTCGGAATCCTAACGCTGCTTTGGAATCTGAATGCCAACACATTATTCACGTGGGATGTATCAACCGTACGGCCCATAGCTTTATCCAAACTCTCACTCGTCTTAGAACTCAAACATTTTGGAACTTGAACAGAGTTCTGAGAGAGATTAAGTTCAAATTCTAAGGCATCACTGTATAATAGGGACTATATGCCTTCAATATGCCTTCATTTCATTTATAGTGTATGAACTCTGGAAGGACCTGTATAATGAAGGCAGAATTCAAATAAGAATTGTGCTAAACAAATGTCAAATTTTCACTATACTTTCCTAAAAATGTGTTTTCCCCCATAACTACTCATCACAAAAATCATAAGCTGTGAATGGACAATTCAGAAAATAAAAATGTACAAACTCATGACATTATTACAACCAAGATGTTTGGTAAACAGTGAATGATGAGTTTCAGAGGCCTTTTAAACAACCCTCCTGACTTCAAAACAGTTCTTCTGGGGATGCCACAATAGCTCATTGGTTAAGAGCATGCCTCGCAATCACAAGGTCCAGCCCCAACCCATGCAACCTTATATGCTGAACTGTAACACAGCCAGTAACCACTGAGATGGCAATGAAGGTTCTTGCTTCCCATGTGGGAGGACCCCAGTTTTGTTCCTGCCCAACACAGTCCCACATCCTCCTGTGTGGAATGAGGCCATGTCACAACTAATGATGTATATCCATGGAGATTGCTCTAGGCTCTCCTACCTCCCCCTTCTCTTTCTTACCTTCTCTTAAAACAATAAAACAAATATTAAAAAAAAAAAAATCTCCTCAGGTAGATCTGTCCCAATATCATGGCAACTAGAACAAAAGCTCCAAAGAAGGACCTAAGGACCACTCTGCAGTTTGTGTTGTCATTAATTGTTTTGTGCATTCTCTCCTGAACTTCCATGTACTCCTGTTTATGCTTGACAGATTGTCATTGATACTGCTAGCTCATTAATCATTTCTTCTAGCTTGTTCTGGTGAGCTTCTCGTTTCATGTCTTGCCCTTTGGGACCTCCCCAATATCACCAGTGAACATCACTATATTTAGAGTCATGGTAGACATCCTATTGCTAAAACAAAACTTTTATGTTCCATCCATGTGAGCGTTAAATGTGCACTTCCCACTGGACTCCTGGTCTCCTTTATAAATTCCTTTCTTATCAGGCCCTGTGGCCTCTACTTCAGTGTCCAGGAAGCCTCTTGGCCACCTGGAAGATGAGGCCCATTCTCATGACCGAGGTGACCTGCTTGAAGAAGCACTCCCGGACATGTGCATCGATGCTGACAAGCGGCCTGAGGCCGTGGCCAGGAGGGCAACCAGGAGCACCAGCAGCTCGGCGAGCCTCACCATGGTGGGGCTGGGGCTGAAGCCAGGATCTTGGCCACTGCTGCCTCCTCAGCCGCCGCCATCTTAACGGAGCTCTATTTTTATGTTGCAATGCATTTCAAGCTTGAATTACTTCAAGAATAATTGGTCACCTGTTGGCTTGGGATATTTAAAAAAATAAATTCAGTTTAGACTGAAAAGATATTAACTTAACCTTTGTCAGATAACTTGAAATGTTTATGTGACACCTGTCTATTCATTCCACTTAAACAGGAGAGTGTATTAGGCAACCTTGAAGAGCCATCTAAAAAGAATTTTTGAGAGTTAACCTGGATGTTTAGAAAGCTATTACTGAACTGTAGAAAAAGGCATCTGTTTCTCTAATTTCTTCTATAAAAAGCCAATTTCATTTTAAATCTAAAAGAGAAAAGAGGGAGGAAGGGAGAGGAAATTGAAGAAGGGAAGAATGGAGGGTGGGGTGGAGAGAGAGAGAGAGAGATTAGTAATGTATAAGTATGTGTACTTCCTCTTGGAAAAAATATTAATAATAGTAGGAAAACATTACCAAAGAAAGATTTCCTTAGAGATAGAGAGAATAAGTGTGCCTGTCCTTCCTGATGCCTGGATCTACTACCATAATAAATAATGTCTTCTCTTGGCAATGTGACTTCAGTTTCCATATTTACAATTAGTAAACAGAGTGATTTGAATGAAGGCTGCTATTCTGTATTTTCTGAAGTGTTATTCCTGTTTATTTAAACTTTTAATTATTGTTTATCTAAAATTAGATTTTGACAGTGCTTCATTATACCATTTCCTCAAGAAAATATGACAATATTCCATTTCATCACACAACATAATGAAATAGATAAAACTTTCATTGCTTTTTTACTTTAATAGTTAACAATGAATTCTCCTAGGCAATTTCTAAAATTATTTAGTTAAAAGAAAAAATAAAACAAATTTGCATACATCACTACTTTATAAATATGCACAGTGAAATAAAAAATCAGATCTATAATGGTCAGGTATAATAAGCTTTTGGTGATGTCTGAAAAAAAAGAAATTCTGAATGCCTTGAGAATTTAACTCATATTTTTAAAGGTTTATTTTATTGTTTTTGAAAGAGACATACAGAGACAGACAGAAAAAATGGGGAGGGCCCAGAGCAGTCTCCACAATTGTATGTCATCAGTTTTTGATTCCACAGGTGGGAGGGGGAACTGGGCTGGGGGTCTCCCACATGGGAGGCACATCCTCTTGAGCCAGTGGCCAAACCTGGGGGTGAGAACCAAACTGGGGGCCTCCTGCATGGGAGGCACACCCCAGTTCAGCATACAGGTCCACACAGGCCAGGGCCAGAAATTGAGCCTTGGTTCCCAGGGCTACAAAGAGAGCACTTAACCCCCTGAGCCATCCTGGCTTTCCCTAGCTCTTAATTTCAGGCTTCCAGAAAAATTGAAAAATGTTTGTCTAATGCAAAAAAAAAACACAAACTTTATTTTAAAAGGTGACAGTGTTTCATATACCTGTGGTATATTCACATATCATACTCTATCAATCTTGGTTGCAAACAATAGAAACAGTCTAGCTAGCTTAAGCAAAAAAGAGATTCAATGGAAAGTTTTAGGTAGCTCTCAAAATGATGGAAATTCTGAAGAACAGGATGACACCAAATAGAAATGCATCCAAAAAATGCAGCGAATAGGCAGCCAAGCACACAGCTAAGGTCATGCCATGGGTAAAGACACCACCTCCACGGACGTCTTTCACCTCTATTGGAATCTCAGCTCTTCTATTACTACCTGGGGTAACATCTGTTTGCATGTCTGCATCACTTCTCCAAGATCCAAAGTCCTGAGCCATTGACCACACCTGACTTTATGTACCCAACAACTAAGCTGCTAGACACGAGATATCAACCTTGCCTGCATTTCAGAATCAGTAGATGGGCTTTCTTCCACTAAGATCCATTCATAGAAGACATTTTCAAAGAGGCAGAGTGGTCAGATATTAGTTAGCAAAATATGAAAATTGTTGATCATGCGTGTCTATAAGCAGGTAAGTTTGTAAAAAATTATACATGGAAAGCCATTATGCATTAGCTGTCATGCTAATTTATTAAAGATTCTCTATTTTAACTATAATTTGAGAAAAAGATTCAATTATGACTGCATATTTAATGTCTTCTACACTACAATTCTTTAGCTTCTCATTAAAATGAATGTATTGAAAAATTCATCAGAATTTTATGTTTTATTTGATATAGTCTTAAAAAATATAGTGGAGTTCACATAAATTCAGAAGTTAATATTTTATAACAGCTAAAAGTTCAATTTGAGGATATAGATTAGATAGATGATGATATGCAGATATAGATGATGATGATAGATCAATATATTAGACTGAATTAGATTGGATTAAATAGATAGATGATAGATAGATAGAAGGATAGATAGATAGATAGATAGATAGATAGATAGATAGATAGATAGATGATAGATAATAGGTACATAGATAGATGACATATAGATGGATACATACATAGATGATAGATTGTTGATAGATAATAGATAGATAGATAGATGATAGATAAGTGATAGATAATAAATAGGTAGATAGATGATAGATAGATCAATAGATAGATAAATGATAAGATAGAGATAACTTTTCCTTCCTCAAGATAGACATTTCCTAGTAAGGGAAAAAAATGAGCAAGCAATTTCTTTGCTAAGTTTTATTTTGAAAAAACATCAATCAAAATAAACAGACAAAAAGTCTTGCTCACTCAAAATATTTGTCTAATGTTACTTAGAGTACAATTAGCACATTAGTTTGAACCTATGCACTTCTTTGAGCACGTAGTTCAAGTAAGGGGTTTCTTAGTTTTGTTTTCAGGGCAGTTGTTTTTTTAAAGTTCAGAGAAAAGATTTTATATACACATTTAATATTTTTAGATTTAGTAGGCATTTTTCTTGTAGTACAACTCAATGCCTCAAAGAGGATCATGTGCATGAACAAGCTGTAAAAGAGTCTTATTAAAAATTTATATCAAAACTAATCACCCTTAGGAAAGCAACTCACAGAACAGTCTAGAATTCTAAATCAAATCAACTGTCTCTCTTTTAAACTGAAGTTATAGTAAAGTTAGTTTGGGCACTGATAAACTCTGATGATATAGACATTTTCAAAAAGTCTTTTAACCAAATTCCAGATTTCTCTCCCAGAATGGAAATTTTACCTAAATTATATTATCTATGGAGATATTAAATCAATAATTTGAATAATATTAAAAACAAGAGTCAAAAATTGGTAATCTTAAAAATTGAAAAAACACAAAAGCAAATTAGTTGGATGGCACTTTCATGACTATCTTGTAAGCCTTTTATTTCATAACAAATGGGACAATGCATGACTACATTCAGAAAAATGAGTGCCATTAATTCCAGGCTCTAGATTTGGGGGAAAATTAAAGAAAAAGGTATATTTACCTATAATTCATAATACTCAATATGTTTCCATTTTTTCATTGCCCTATATCGTTTAGATTGACTTAAAATGTGATATTTATTCATTCACCACTCATTTGCTGAGTGTATATGTTTATCAAAATACTGTGTGGTTATGTAAGGATGAAGGATTCACAGTGTAATGAGAGAATTAGAAACATAAATAAATGACTACAGCACAAATTATGCAAGTGTTGCAACACAATATTACAATGCAAACATTGAAAATGCATTTATGAAGTGCTTGGGTTGCAGAGAAGTCACAGCAGTTAACTGCGCAAGTATGAAGAATGCAGAAGGGACTTCACAGAAGCAGTGACACTGAAGCTGGATCTTTCAAAATGATAACTGTATCATCAGTGATCTCCACGTTGCTAAATCTAAATGTAATTTCTCACTCCTCATTTTATTAGACCTGATAAATGGACCACTCACTTTTCCTTGAACATTTTCAATATTTGACTTCAATGACACCGTATTTTGCCTTATTTTTCTATTTTTCTGGCTATTTCTTTTCAGAATATTTTAATGATTTCTCTTTTTATTCCAAATACCTAAATGTGAGAAGGCAATCTTCAAATTGCTTTCTTTTCTTGCTGCACTCACTCCCTAAGTGATACCATTCAATCTCTCATCTGTAAGCACCATATGTTTTTTGTTCCATGCCTATATCACCAGGCCCACTCAAGAGTGAAATAACTACATACTCAGTAGCTCCACTTGAAATATCTAGAATACATTCTACGTGTGTATATGCTAAATCTGATCTCATATTTTCCTCTAAAATCGCTCCTCCCACTGTCATCCTCATCTCAGAAAATGGTAATTTCATTCTTTGAGTTGTTCAGGTTCCAAAATTTGAAGTCATCTTTGATTTTTCTCTTTCTCTCACATTTTACATCTGATCCATGATTGAATCCTATCAACCCTAGCTTCAAAATACAGACAGAATGTGATAACTTCTCATCACCTTCACTGTCCTGGTCTGAGTCACATCATCCCTTACCTGGACTTGTGTGATAACTTCCTAAGTGATCACTCTGATTTTAGGCAAGGCTCCTTCACCTTATTTTGAACATTGGAACCACAGCAATCTTGACAGATATTCTAACCACCATTTCATATTTTTCTTCAGGTCACTCTGAGTGAAACCAAAATATTTGCTATGAATCTCAGAGTCCTATGCAATACAATATTTTACTATCTCTATGTCATCACCTCCTACCACTCTTCCTCCGTATTCATTTGAATGCACTCCTTAGTGTTGCTCACATATGCCAGACATCTCCCAATTCAGGTCTTCACACTTGCTTTTCCTTCTGCTTGAAATGAATTTCCCTGTCTATCAGTATGGATAACTCCATACTTTCCTTTAGGTCTTTCCTCAAATTTTACCTTTTCATTGAAAACTTACCTTTTTTTAATAGTAATTTCTATCCCATTTATTTCTATCTCACTTTTTTTTTTCTTCTCTCTTTAGCACTTGTAACTAACACTATGTAATTTATGTACTTACCTTCTGTATTTTCTGTATTTCCCATCAGGGCATGTTTCATGATGGAAAGATTTTTTTTTTTTATGTTTTGTTCACTACTGTCTGTACCTCTGTTTACAGGTAGTGCTCAATAAATATTTGTTAAATATAGATAAACACATACCGGTAATATACAACATATGGATTCAGGATTTTAGAAATCAGTATTAGCACTAAGTATTCCTCACCTGTATGCTGAGGAATTTACTAAAATATGTATATTTTCTGACAAATTATGGGCCCTTTCAACTGGGAGAAGGAAAGAAGCACATCAAGGCATAGCCTTTTGTCCAGAAGTCTCCATTATTTCCTCCTACACTAGAATTCCAGCTACAAAGTTAAGATAGTGACAGTTCTGAAGCTGAACCTTAACAGATGCCAGAATTGTTGCTATGAAGGAATGTGCTTTCCAGTTTTTCTTTTATTTTTCCCTAAACTCTTACCCAGTTTTAACCCTGGTCAAAGACTCATTTTATTTGTATTGGTATTTCTAATTATCATTACATATTCTAGTGAAGCATTTGTTAGTAAGCAAATGGTTGAACTTATATGTAATATTGTAACTTTTGCAAATTTGTGTCCTATTTCATTCTAGAAATTCATACAAAATGGTTTTATTAGAACATAAAAATTCAGTTATCTTGGCTTTTCATGCCAATAAAAGTGATACTATTGCAGAATAGGTTTTTAGTCGTTGAGATAACATAATCCCAAACATCTTACAAATTCAAATATAGTCTCAATTAAAATCAGCAAGATGCTATGCTAGCTTTCTTAATCTTAAGAAATACTATTTTCAGTGGAACTTTTAAAAGCTGTGTATTTTGACTAGCATGAGATTTAGGTACCTTAATATATATAACAGATAAATTTAGAAATCTCAGTGTTATCTCAGTTGAAGTTTATTTCTCATTTATACAAAAGCCAAATACCAGTGTGGTTGAGGTAAATGGCACTTTCCTCCATACATGTAGTAAAGGACTCAGGCTGATGAAGCCTCTATAATCTTCAAAATATGACTTCTACAGTCTACTCAGGTATTCAACAGCTAATTGCAAGGCAAAAGAAAAAGAATAAGTGGAAGAACACACAGGAATTTTTTATGGGCTAGACTTAGACATGGCCTATGAGTATATCATATTTACATTCCATCAGCCAACACTCAAATTTTGGACCCAATTCATGCCAAGGAAGGCTAGAAAATGTGTCCCAAAGAGAAAGAGGAAGTGAATTTTATTAAATTTAGCCAATTTATGCCACAGTCTATTTTACAAATTTGTAGTTACATTTGAAGTTATAAAATATCCATTTTACTTTTGTTCCCACATACTCCTGCCTAGTCCTTGTGTCTTAGCTACAAGTCCAGTATCTTCTGGTGATTCAAAAACTCTCTGTTAAACCTAAATGTGGCTCTTTATGAATTGATAAACTTTGCAAATATAAATCAACATATTTTTATTTCTTACTCCCAAATCATACACATACCCAATTTACAAAAGTAGTGAAAAAATAATATAATCATAATAAATGCTTCCATTCAGAAAAACTTTTAATATAACTGTGATAAAGTTTGATGAAATCCTACAAATCAGACATTTTGAAGGGCCTCCATATATGAGAAGGGGAATATTCCTTGGTTAGACTCTGAGTTTAATTTCTGGGAATATCTCCTCTATCCATCTTTCTCCCTCTCCCCTTCTTCTGTCCTATGGAAACTTTTGCTGTGATCATTCTCATCACACCTGAAGTTGGAGTGGAAGATTAAGCCTTCCTTTGGAGCTGTAAAGGTTTTGAAATTTGATTCCTACTTCAGTGAGAATGCCACACCTTTGATCTAATCTTTGTCACAGACCATTGGATTCTCCAAAGCTATTTCAATTGTATTCTCTATTTTCAGAAATATAGTAATAGCCAAGTTTACATCGCTTTCAACGCACAAATTTTTGTACTTTTACATTCACTTTGGTTTCTTGAGCCAGGATGAAAAGTAGGTTATATCGCTTCCATTCATAGTCTATGGGCCAATGAGCCAGACATCAGTCATGTGGCCCCACCCAACTTCTAGAAAGACCTGGAAATTATATCTAGCTATAAACTAGCATTAAAAAAAAAAAGCAGTTTGGTTAACAGCCAGCCAATCTCGACTATAACTATGAAGTTTGAAGAATTATTACTATTTGAAGAATAGATTTTGTTTGTTTATTTTCAGGTTTCATGATAGAAAAAATGACAAAACATTTCAAAACTTCTATGAAATATATAATGCTTATGGAAACTCTTGCTCTAATATTAATAACTTGATTTCCAAAAGTAAAACATAAGAAACAAATAGTATAATTTTGAAGAAAAAAACTCATTCAGGCCTATCTTTTTTTTGGCCTGGGTTTAAAATCATTCCTTCTGAGCATGCTTCTTATTTATATTCTCCACTATACTCTTAGTTTTTGAAAGGCAGTTTTCACTGTTATATACCCATACCAATCTTGGCTAATGCTCAAGACTTAGGGAAGCAGAAGAAGATATAAATACATTCTTATAAATTTCTAAGAAATTAGCTAATAATTTATAAAATTACTGAGATGAACTGTGTCCTTAATGAGATATTTAAACAATAAAAGTAACATGTTTCCTAGAACAACATAAGTTCTTCCTTAGTGAAAGTACAAAATAATCGGATTAAAGTGTATTTTTAATTTATGCATAAATGAATTGATGTGGAATTTTTTTATGAAAAGTCCCAGGAGCAATCTTAGGATGTGGACATGGGGTGCAGGGTGTAGGGGTCCATTGCATCGTGTTCCAAGATGGTTTTTCTCATTGAAGCACTACAGATTCTAGTTCTTAGTAGTATTTTAGATGAAAGAATGATTCAGGACAGGGATAAAAATGTGAGCTTACAGGAAGTTTCCACATACAAATAGTTTACTCCTTATGGCTACATATAGAACCAGGAGCAGTAACTAAAATATTACTAGCCTAAATATCTCTAAAATTATTTGCTGAAGTGCTCACTTCAGTAGCACATATCCTAAAATTATTTTCTGGATGTTTCCTAGAACAAATCAACAAGTAGTAATATTTTCCATAGTTCTTAAAGGAACAAGAATACCATTACCTCTCATTTTAACCTGTAATTATTATTTTAACCTCATTATTACTAGTTTTACTCTCTAATAGATGACATGTGCAAAACTTAGGCAATGGTTTCATTGTGAATCACCTTCAGGGTTATCACCTTGTTATGGAATAAAAGTTTCCATAACTCATATGTTGAAATCTTAATCCCTGATGCAATGGTATTGGGAGGTGAGGCCTTTGGTAGATGATTAGGTCATTAGAGTAGAATTCTCATAACTGAGATTACTGTCCTATAAAAGAGATGAAGAGAACTCTCTCACCCTTTCCTAACATACGAGGACATATCTAAAAGACTGATGTCTATGAACCAGGAGGCAGCTCTCACCAGACACCAAATCTATCAATACCTTAATATTAGACTTCCAGAACTGTAAAAAGTAAATATTTTTTGTTTATGATGCCAAGTCTATGGTAGTTTGCCTGAGTGATCTAAGACCTTCTTGGAAAGCATATATTGTTTTTCTTAATTACTCAACCAATTACATTTTTGTTTGATTTTTTTATATAAAAATGACAATATTGTTTATCATATATATTTATAATGTCTACTAGAACCAATTCTTCAACAAATTTCACCACAATACAAATTGAATAAAAATCTTGGGAAAGCCAGGATGACTCAGCAGGTTGAGCACTTGCACTGCAGCCCCAGAGTCAGAGAATTTAGTACCCCATCAGGGTCCCAGCCTGGGACTGTACAGACCCATATGCTAAACTGGGCTGTGCTTCCCACCCCAGTTCAGTTCCCCCCACCCCCTCCCCACACTCCACGGCAAGCTTCCCATGTGGGAGGTCTCCAGCTGAGCTCCCACTTGGGGTACACCTCTTATATGGGAGCCCCCAGCTCAAAGAGGCATGCCTCCCATGCAGGAGTTCCCCTGCCCAGTTTCTGCCCTGTGAGGTCCCCGTCCACCTGTAGAATGAAACTATGTTGATATACAACTATGGAGATTGCTCTGATCCCCTCTCTCTCTGTCAAAAACAATAAAATAAATATTTTTTTTAAATCTTAAAGCCTCTAAATTCAATAATTTTCCTTGTTCAAATGTAAAACAAATAAAGGTTTTATTTCCCATTAACTAGCATAAACTTAGAAATTGGAGCTAGGGTTTTGATGGTTTGTTTGTTTGTTTGTTTGTTTGTTTGTTTTTCTTCTTTGTGTCATTAAAGATTGGTTCCTATCATCCATTATGTTTCATCTTCATTATATATTTTATTTTTTCTAGTTACCACAGACTTAATGAATCTAAATATATAGTTCTGTCAGCTCAAGAAATCTGCAATAGCATTTTTATTCACCTTGATTATGGCATAGAAAACTTTCAGAAAATTACACAAAGTCTGTACTATCCATTTTATTTTTAGTTCACCTCTCCAAATTAATGGTTTCTATTAATTAAACAATATAAACTGAAAAAAGAAAAAATGGAGGATACAGTGTTTTTCATCTAAAGGTATGTACACTGCAAAAATGATGTTAAACAGTTGATCCAGATTTTAATGAATTCTGAAATAGGTTTTAATTAGGGCTGACGTGTGAACTGAATAGTTTTACAGTACCCTATACATGAAGAACTCTTTTTAAAACTAAAACTGAGAATTATTATATGTAATTAGTGTTGTAAAAGAAAAGATATAAATGGCACACTTTTGATGCCAGGAGAATACTAATTCAGAAACTCATTCTGAACAGGCTTTCAGCTCACACTGGATGCCATTTACTAACTGACACATTTCACAAAAGTCAACATTTGGACATCTAATTGGTAAACAAATAGTACAAGGACAATTTGTGTGTTATTATTCTAATGGTAATTTAACTTCCAAATTAATTTAATTTCTAGATCTACATGATTTGTGTGTGTGTAACCTTTTAAAACTTCCACACATGCCTACTGATAGAGCCAATTTAATCTGAAAGATGAAGAGTCTCAATAACCACACAGTTAGGTAAATTTCATAGACAACTATGTTGCAAATGCACCAATTGTGCCAACTTTTATGAGAGCATATGGCTTGTTAATTAGCCAATAAATAAATGATTCATTTTAAAGGAGAAATTTATCTGGCCTACTGGACAATGAGTTTGAATTCCTATAACTCCTGTGATTCCGTACCAAAGAGACAGAATGAAGTTACTTTCAAATATTATTCCACCCCACACTTTCGACAGAATTCAGACAAAAACCCCAAACTGCTTTCAATATTTTTGTTTTTGTCAGAAAATAGAAGCAGTTTGATTCTTAAAGAAAAACCTATTTTTAATTCATATCAAAATTAACAACTTGAATACCTACATGCAGAGGTATATTGTTGAAGGACTAAAAGGTCTCCTAATAGACTTTAGGATGAAGCCAAAAATGTGACCTGGAAGAGTGTAGTCAATAGGAAAATAGAGAATGGTTAAATATGCCACCAGAAGCATCACAACAACATCAGCATTATAATATGTATAATAATGCATGTTAATATTATTTGTAGACGTGCCATTATGGGCACTGTTAAAAAAAAAGAATCTTGTTGTATTGAAATGAGTAATTCAAATTGGGCTATTGTTAGGATTCTCCACATCAGGGTCAATACTTTTTCTCTAAAGATTCAAACAGTAAATATTCTAGGTAATATGGTGAGTTTCAACTATTGAACTCTGTCATTGCAGTATAAAAGCAGTTATAGACTATTTATAAATGATTTGTTGTGACTGTGTTTCAATAAAACTTTACTTCTAGACACAGATTATTTTGTATAATTTTCACATCTCATGAGATACTTGAACTCTCTGGATTTATTTCCAACTATTAAAAAATGCAAAAATTATTCACAGTGTGGGCTGTTCAGGCAGGTGGTAACCTAAATTTGGTCCCTGGGACACTGTTTTTCTAGGACAGGCACAATTTGAGTCTGTTGATCTGGCATAATTATTAATAGCTCCCCCTTTCAATCTCAAAAGTTTTCTGTTGTAGACAATAAATTACATGGTCACTCTAGCTATGATGAAAATGTATTGAAACAAAAACCAACAAAGCATGCAATGTACCCAAGCTGACATCAGAAATACATTATAAAAACATTTAAGTGTCAATAAATTAGCATTACTGAATATAAGTGCTATTGTATAGTGTATGTTTTAAGGCATAATTGAATAAATGGAGGAACATATTCAACAGCTAATGTAAGAACCCACAGTTTAAGGAAGTGTATATAATAGATAATAATTGTGCTTGTCTGTTATGAGCTGAGGGTGTATTTAGAAGAACAAAGGGAAATGAATCATAAATTGAGCTAGCCTTCCACTTTTATGTTGATATAATCTTATTCATGAAACACCATGTGCTGATCCAGGTCAAGCAGTGCTGATTAATATCTGGAAACATCACTGGTAAATATTGACATGGTAAACTAAACACAACAGAAATTTGGGCTGAATTGTCTTTCTCGTGAGTTAAATGAGTTAAAAATTGGAGTACTAGACACATAAGAGATAAATGACAGAAAACGAGCCTATTTAGAAGTCTCACATATCAAAAATGTTTCCAGCCCAAGACTGCATAGTCTTAGTGTTCTGCAATCACATTTGCTGGTTAGACCCAGAACACTATCAAATTTTCCATAGAAAGGTTTCATTTTTCACAAAAAAATCACCAATAAGGACAACATAAACTTTAGGTTTATAGCCACAGTTTCATCAGGAAACTGCACAACTCAAAGAACATATTTTCTTCTTTTATTTCAAAGGTTAAAATATATCATAGCAGATAAAAGCAATATTTTGTTCCCCATGAAGACAAGAAATAATAGCCATGCTTTAAAGAAAAGCATACTATGTGGTCCTGCAAACTATAGTAAAAACTCACAGGCAACCCCATGAGGTATCATGATAAATCCATAATTTACCTTTTCCCTCTGGTGTCTATACCAGTACAACTCTGTACAGTGGTTTACTAATAATAAAAATAATAGTTTCTGTCATTGCCTCTTTGACACATTTTTTATTTCATTTATTTTTGTCTTTATCTAAATAAACATCAAGTTCTATTGTAAATATCATATGGAGAGCAGAATCTAAGGAGCCATCATAATTCAAGGCCATCATATACAAACACGTCTAAAAACTAGAGCTGCCTGTACAAACTACATACCATTAGTTGTATTTTATCCTTTCCTTACTACAAATTTACCCTATCTTTAAAGGAAATAATTCTTTAACAACAATGGAATTAACCACATTTGTCTTTTTATAGAATTATCATATTATGAAAAAACAGATTAAATCATAAACTCACAAAACAATTAGAAAAAATAATATTAGTAATAGATGAAAGAGTGAGATTAAGGTCTAATAAAAAAGACATGAAAATGATGTGTAAGGCACAAAATATACTGATAACTCAGTCCATCTGAGAATAAGTCAGACTATAATGACCATTTTCTCCACTACAAGTATGGAGTACCTAAATATTGGTGTCTAATCCTTACTAACAAATGTCTCCTTTCACTGACTTTGCAATGTGATGAATTGGCAGAGGACATACATCAGGGAAAGTTTTAAACTAGATGCTAGTCTCAGTGCCTCTTACTTTCACGCAGTGTTAGGTGTTAAAATTTAGGCCTGGCATCAAAAAGAATATACTCAGGGCACTGCTTGGAGTCAATTTATACAAGTAAATATCTTGTAAAATTTTTATTCATAAAAATGTAAGCTAAATTCAACATAAAAGTCAATGTTTAATAAAATGAAATTTTCAAACTTTACAATGCACATATTTAGCACAATTTTAGAACATCTTAAATTGTTGTATTTCCAGGAGAGGTTTCAAGAGCTCCTCTTAATGCTGCCATTTTGATGACGTCTCTTTGTAGATGTTTTAAATTAAAGTTATATGATACTCATATTTATGGTCAAGAAAAAAGTTATACATATTTTATTTCACTTCAAGAAATCCTCCCTACCAAAAAGAAACAACTTTTATTTTCTTGTTTTAAACCAATATCAGGTTTTAGCCATAATGCATCAAGAAAAGAATGGCATGATTTTGTTAATTAGAAATCCTATGTAAAAATACTCAAAAGAGTCAGCAAAGAAACTTAAACAATTAAAATCCAACCAGTAAGTAGTGCAAAGTCTAGGCTGAGAGACCCAAGAAAATTCCTAAAGCTGGAAAAACAGAGGCGAATGAGAAAGAAAGGGAGCCATGTGGAGACCCACCACAGAGCATGACCCAGAGACCCACCCAGTGACTGACCTATAGGCTGACCCGAGTCCAGCAGAGGAGAGACTGAGGGAGGTGAGAGTGCAGGGCGTGGGTCCAGGAGCAGAACGATGCTGGGCAGGTGGGAGGCCTGGAACGGACAGAGGCGCAGATGCCAGAGCGCGGGGTGGACAGAGAGAGCGGGCCTGGTTGACAGTGGCGAGAGGCCCTGGTGGGAGTGCGGGGGGAGCAGCCGGGGTGTGGGGAGGGCGGCCAGAGTGCGGGGCAGGAGACCGGAGTGAGGCACCAGCAGCAGCCAGAGATCGGGGCGGGTGACAGGAGTGAAGATCCAGCTGCCGGTGCTTGAGTCAGGTGGCTGGAGCTGGGGGCCAGTGGAGCATGAGGTAGACAACTGGAGCCAGAGGCAGGTGTTCCAGTGGCTGGAGCACTGACACAGGGAGTGTGTTGGAGGCTGAGGCACGGAGTGGCCCTCAGTGAGGTGGGGCTCCAACCGGAGCACTGCATGGCCTCCTACAGGGAACCTGGCTGCTTCCCTTTGCTCTCGCCCAGGGCTCACCCTGCATGCCTTGCTCCTGGCCGGTCTTTGGTGAGCTGCTGCCAGGAAGCTGCCATTACCCTGTGTCACAATCAGGCCTGCACCTTTCCCAACAAACCCCACCCCCCCTCTTCCTGTTGAAGACATCAGAGGGAAGCCGCATTTACCCTATAATGCAATCAGACCTGCACCTTTCCCAACAAGCCCTGTTCCCACTCTTCCCACTGAAGCCAGCAGAGGGAAACCATCATTACCCTGTGATGCAAACAGACCTGTGCCCTTCCCAACAAGCCCTGCCCCCAACCTTTCCCCCTTAAGCCAGCAGAGGGACCTACGTGTGGCAGCTTTTGACAGCAGTGAGATCTGAGGCATAGTATATCATTGCCCACCATAGCTTCCCAAAGAGGAGGCATACAGACACCAGGGTGACTGAGTCAAAGAGAAGCTCACCTTCTAGGAAGTCTCCCACTGTGAGAAAACCTAATAAATAAGAGAAAATATTATAAGACACTAACGCCAGCTAGGAAGTAAAAGAAAGATACCTTCATATCTACCAGGGGAAAAGTCCTCACATCCAGGAAATGAAATGCTCCAACAGCAATGAATACCTCTTTGAAAAAAAGAACTCAGGGGGAAGCTGGGATGGCGCAGCGGGTTAAGCGCTCACTTTGTAGCCCCGGAGACCAGGGATCGAGTCCTGGCTCCAGCCCATGTGAACCCATATGCTGAACTGGGATGTGCCCCCAGTTCAGTTCTTGCCAGGGCCTATGTGGGAGCCCCCCGGCCCAGTTCCTGCCCTGCGCAGCCCCACGCCCAACTGTGGAATGAAACTATGTGGAAAAATTGATGATGTGCAACTATGGGGACTGTTTTGAACCCTCTCCCTTTTCTCTGTCTCTGTATCTCTCTCTTTCTCTCTGTCTCTGTCAAAAAACATATAAATAAATCTTAAAAAAGAAAAAAAGAAAGAAAGAAATGAAAAATGAAATAGCTAGCATAGGATGCAGAGCTGACCAGATGGAGGAAAGAGTTAGTGAAATCAAAGACAAAAATTTGAAAATGTCACAGAAGGAAGAAGAGACAGACCTAAAAGATAAAAGAAATGTAAGCTACCTACGAGAACCATCTGACTCCATTAGAAAAAATAGAATAAGCATAAGAGGTATTCTGGAGGGAGCAGAGAATGAGGCGGGCACAGAGAATTTACTCAGACAAATGGTAGATGAGAACTTCCCAAATCTATGGCAAGAACTGGAACCTCAAATCCAAGAAGGAAACAGGACCCCTAGCTACTTGAATCCTAACAGACCCTCTCCGAAGCACATTATACTGAAGATGTCAAAGGTCAAAGACAAAGAAACAGTTCTCAAGGCAGCCAGAAAAAAGAACACCATAACCTATAAAGGAAAGCCCATCAGACTATCATCATATTTCTCAATAGAAATTCTACAAGCCAGAAGGGAATGAAACAAAGTATTCAAAATATTAAAGAAGAAAATTTACCAGCCGAGAATCCTAAACCCAGCAAAGCTATCCTTTAGATATGAAGGAGGAATAAGGACACAAAAACTGAAGGAATTCTCCAGCACAAGGCCAGTATTTAAAGAAATACTGAAGGAGGCAATTGAACCTGAAACAAAAAGTAAATGTAAATAGGAATAAACTGGAACAACAAAAATATAAAAAGAGGGGAAGCCAGGATGGCTCAGTGGGTTAAGACTCACTTCGCAGCGCCGGGGACCAAGGATTGAATCCCGGCCCCGGCCTGTGTGGACCCATATGCTGAACTGGGGAGTGCCCCCAGTTCAGTTCTCTTCCTGTCTCTGTATCTCTCTCTCTCTCTCTGTCAAAAACAATAAAAATAAATTATATATATATATATATATATATATATATATATATATATATATATATATATATATAAAGGGGAGGAAGTAAAGACTTAGGTTTCCAGAGAGAGTGGAGATAAGAAACATCCTTAAGAAAAGGAACCTTTGCATATATAAAAATTTATTTTATATAAAGTTCATGGTAACCACTGAAAAAGAACTTGGAACTGGGACACATAACCATAAAAGAAGAGAATACGGAAAAAAGTCATAAACACCATCAAACTAAAATAATCAATGGAAAGAAAAAAGCAAAGAAGCAACAACAACAAAAAAAGCTACCAGAAAACAAAAGATAAAATGGATATCATCATGTATCAATCATCTCCCTAAATGTAAATGGACTGAACTCACCAATAAAAAGACACAGAATAGCAAACTGAATTAAAGAACAAAAACCAGCCTCATGCCTCAGCCACAAGGACAAACACAGACTCAAGGTGAAAGGGTGGGAATAAATACTCCAAGCAAATGGCACCCAGAGAAAAGCAGGTATAGCCATACTTATATCTGACAAAGCAGACCCTTATGCTCAAAAAGATAATAAGAGACAAAAATGGACATTTCATAATGATAAAGGGGATAATACAATAAGAAGATATTACACTTATTAATATATATGCCCCCAACCAAGAAGCACCAAGTCACAAAGCAACTACTAACAGATCTAAAAGGAGAAACTGATAAGAACACAATTATAGTAGAGAACTTAAACACCCACATTGACAGCCATGGACAGGTCATCCAAACAGAAAATAAAGAAATATCAGCTTTAATAATGCATTAGAGCAACTGGACATAATTGGCATTTACAGGACTCTTCATCCTAAAACAGAGGACTATACATTCTTTTCTGGTGCACATGGAAGGTTTTTAAGGATAGACCACATGCTGGGACACAATGCTAGCCTCAACAAATTTAAGAAGATCGAAATCAGACCAAGTGTATTCTCTGATCACAAAGCTTTGAAATTGGAGATTAACTACAAAAAGAAAGCAGGACAAACCACATACATGGAGATAAAACAACATGCCATTTAAAAATGACTGGATCAAAGAAGAAATAAAAAAAAATTAAAAAATACATAGAAACAAATGACAATGAAAACACAACATACCAAAATTACTGAGATGCAGCAAAAGCAGTAATAAGAGGGAAATTTATATCACTACAGGCCTTTCTTAAGGAATAAGAAAAATTACAAGTAAACAACCTAATATCACGTCTTCAAGAACTAGAAAAAGAACAAATAAATAAATACATAAAAAATAAATAAATAATATAAAAAAGTCAGCAGAACAAAGGAAATAATAAAAATTAAAGCAGAACTAAATAAAATAGAGAATAAAAAAATAGAAAAAATTAATACAACAAAGAGCTTTTTTTAAAAATAAATTAATAAAATTGATGAACCCCTGACTAGGCTCACCAAGGAAAAAAGAGAAAACACACAAATAATCTGAATTAGAAATGAAAGGGGAAATTACAACGGATAACACAGAAATACAAACGATCATATAAAAACACTATGAAGAAATATATGCCACCAAATTTTGCAACCTAGAAGAAATGGACAAGTTTTTAGAAACATATAATCTACCTAGACTGAATCAAGAAGAACTGGATAACCTAAACAACAGTAAGGAAATTGAAACAATCATCCAAAACCTTCCCAAAAGCAAAAGTCCAGAACCAGATGGTCTCACTAACAAATTTTATCACACATTCAAAGAGAAACTAACACCTATCCTTCTCAAACTTCTCCAAAAAATTGAAAAAGATGCAATACTTTCTAATTCATTCTATGAAGCCAAAATTACCCTAATACCAAAGCCTGGCAAGTACATCACAAAAAAAGAAAACTATAGACCAATATCTCTGATGAACCCTGAACAAAATACTAGCATATAGAATACAACAAAGCATTAAAAAGATTATACATCATGATCAAGTAGGATCCATCCCAGGGGTACTAGGATGGTTCAACATATGGAAATTGATCAATATGATACACCACATAAACAGAATATAAGATAAAACCCCTATGATTATATCAATTGATGCAGAAAAAGCATTTGAAAAGATACAACATTCATTTATGATCAAAACAATAAAATGGGTATAGGAGAAAAGTACCTCAACATAATAAAGTCCGTATATGACAAACCCTCAGTGAATGTCATACTGAATGTGGAAAAACTGAAATATTTTCTTCTAAAATCAGGGAGAAGACAGGGATGTCCCCTGTTACCACTGCTATTCAACATAGTGCTGGAAGTTCTGGCCAGAGCCATTAGGCAGGAAAAGGAAACAAAAGGCATCCATATTGGAAATGAAGAAGTTAAATGGTCACTTTTTGCAGATGACATGATCCTTTATATAGAAATCTCCAAAGACTCCACCAGAAAACTGTTAGAAATAATAAAGAAAAAAGAAAAAGAAAAAAAGAAAAGAAATAATAAACGAATACAGTAAAATTACAGGATATAATCAATGTACAAAAATTCACATTTAAATACACAAACAACAATATTTCAGAAAAAGAAAAGAACAACAATACCATTTACAATGAAAAGAAAAATAATAAAATATTTAGGAATAAACTTATCAAAGAACGTGATGGACTTATACACAGAAAACTATAAGACATTATTAAAAGAAATTGAAGAAGAAACAAAGAAATGAAAGAATATTCCATGTTCATGGATTGGAAGAATTAACACAGTTAAAATGACCGTATTACCCAAAACAATATACAGATTAAATGCAATTCCCATCAAAATCCCACAGATATTCTTTCAAGACATAGATTTTAAAAATTATCAGTTTCATATGGAACCACATAAGGCCCGAAACCGCCAAAGCAATCCTCCAGAAATAAATAAATAAATAAATAAATAATAGGGGCATCATGCTCCCTGACTCCAGTCTATACTACAAAGTGTCAATAAAAAAAAAAAAAAAAAAAGCTTGGTATTGGCAGAGAAACAGACAATGAAAAAGAATTGAAAACCCGGAAATAAACCCACTGATATATGGACAGATAATCTTTGACAAAGGAGCAAGAAGTATACAATGGGTAAAAGAAGGCTTCTTCAGTAAATGGTGCTGGAAAAATTGGAACGTCACAAGCAAAAGAATGAATCTGGACTGTGAACTGTCACCATATACCAAAATTAACTCAAAGTGGATTAAGGACCTCCACATAAGTTCCGAAACTATAAAGTGCATGGAAGAAGGCACTAGCACTAAACTGATAGGCCTTGGGCTCAGAGAGCACTTTATAAACTTGACCCCAAAGGCAAGGGAACTAAAAGCAAAAAAAAATTAATGGGACTATATCAAACCAAAAAGCTTCTACACAGCAAAGGACACCATCAATAAAGTAAAAAAGAACCAACTGAATGGGAGAAAATATTTGCAAATAATGCCTCTGATAAGAGGCTAATATCTAAAAAATATAAAGAACTCATACAACTCAACAACAAAAACACAAACGATCCAATTAAAAAATGGGCAGAAGACCTAAACAGACACTTCTCTCCTGAAGACATACAAACAACCAACAGACACATGAAAAAATGCTCAACATCACTAGCAATTAGGGAAATGCAAATTAAAACCATAATGAGATACCACCTCACACCTGTTAGAATGGCTATAATCAACAAGACAAGGAATAACAAGTGTTGGAGAGGCTGTGGACAAAAAGGAACACTCATACACTGCTGGTGGGAACATAAAGTGGTACAACCACTATGAAAGGCTGTGTAGAGATTCCTCAAAAAACTAGGAATGGAATTGCCATACGACCCAGCAATCCCTCTTCTGGGTATCTACCCAAAAAACCTAAAAACCTTAATCTGCAAAGATATATGTGCCCCAATGTTGGTCACAGCATTGATCATGATGGCCAAGTCACAGAATCAACCAAAGTGTCCTCTGATAGACATCTGAATAAAGAAGTTGTGGTACATTTATACAATGGACTACTACTCAGCAATAAGAAAAAATGATATACAGTCATTTGTGACAACATGGACAGACCTTGAAAACATCTTATTCAGTGAAATAAGTCAGACTGAAAGAATCAAGAAACATGACCTCACTTAGAGGAGAAATATAAAACTGAAAGGAACAAAGAAACAAAGGCTCAGGGCCACAGTCAATAATTTAGTGGTTACCTGAGGGTGGGGGGGAGGTGGGTGGGAAAGCTGGGTGGGGCATGTAGGGAGGGGGAATCAAACATATAATGATGGAAAGTGAGCTGATTCTGGGTGGTGAGCATATAATGCGATGTATAGACAATGTGATGTAGAATTGTACACCTGGAAACAATGTAATTGATATCAATCAGTGTCACCCCAATAAATTTAACAAAAATAAATAAATAAATAAATAAATAAATAAATAATAAATAATAAAACATCTGCAATAAGTTCAACGTGTATAAAGTAATAGCAATTAATATTTTTGAAACTTAGCAAGTGAAGGCTATTGACTACATATTTCACTCTTAATTCTCATATACCGGTATTTCTCACAGTAACCTTAACGACATAAAAGCTATTATTTTGCCCATTTTGCCGATCAGGGGTCTGAGCACAGACAGGTGAAATAACCTATCCACGAATGATGGATAGAATTAGATTTAAAACATTGTGATCTGATTCCAGAGTCAGTTTTTTAAATCATCACTCTATCCTACCTTCCTGCAATTTATTTTTAAAATAACATGTTTGCAAATCTTAAAAATTGTAGGACATTTGAGTGACTGATATAATTCACTAAAATATGCCAGAGCATGAACCATCAGTGTCAAATCTATGTATGAATTGTCATTTACACACAACTCATTATATTTACTATATTTGACAATCTGAGAGCATTTAATTGCACTTAGGTGTGGAATCCATGTAATTTCCTGTTATTGAGAGCCATCATGCAAATTATATACATCTGCTGTTTCAACCGCACCATCTCCCTTGAAGAATGCATTCATTACTTTCACTCTATTGAGGTCATAAGATTTCAGGAGAGTCAACTGTTTTTCTATCTGTTGAATCTATTGCTGATATCAGGAAACTATGGTTAAAGCTTTATAAAAATGACAGGCTTACTAATTTGCAATACTCTTATTATATGTGACTTCTCAGGTCAAAGTCCACAGAAATTGCAAGCAACAAAGAACTTCCATTTACAAGATTTCTGATTTCAGGAAGAATGTGGTTCAGGAAGCTTGTTGGCTTTCTATCTAGTATCAATAACTTAAGATGGAAGAACTTGTATTTTAGGCTTTATTAAGGAATCAAATTAGAATATTGGGATGGCTAAATGGGTTAAGTGCTCACCTTGCAGCCACAAGGTCCGGGGATAGAGTCCCCTGTGCTGGCCCCAGCCCTGCTGAACTGGGGCATGCTCCCCTTGTAGGAGGCCCCCATTTCATTTCCCACCCAGGCCTGCTTCCCATGCAGGAGGCCCCCCAGCCCGATTCCCGCCCTGCGCTGCCCCACATCCACCTGTGTGGATTGAAAGTATGTGGAAAACTGATGATGTGCAGCTGTGAAAACTGCTCTGGATCCTCCCCCTTCTGTGTGTGTGTGTGTCTCTCTCTCTCTGTCAAACAATTTTTTTAAGATCAAATCAAAAAAAGATTCTATATTTGAAATCATACTACAAATGTCAAACCTCTGAATCACATTAACTCTTCTTATCTAATCATGACCTTTGGAAGTATAATTTTAAGGAATGATACTGCATTAAATTATCATTCAAATAGTTTATTCCTTTCTCATTTTAATACTATTTTAGAAGTCAACAAAATGGTTGTGTGTTGTTTTGTTGTTTTATTTTGTTTTGTTTTGTTTGTTTTTCCCTAGAAACTCCAGGGGAAAAAAGCAGCCCTGTACCACTGAGTTTAACCCAGTGAAACCCATTTTGGACGCTTGAACTACAGAATTGTAAAAATATAAATTTGTGTTGTTTTAAGTCATTACATTTGTGGTGATAGAGACACAAAAGGAAACTAATAAAACATCTAATTTTATCCCCTTTCTAACACTGCTTCTCCCTTATATATCTAAAGAGAAAGGGAAAGTAAGCAGAAAAGGGTGGGGAGAAAGAGAGTAAGAGAAACTGGGTTTTCACAGCTGAGAATACATGTCCTTATTAAGTATATTTTAGGTTCCAACCTCAACTTTTTTGCTTTTGTCTGCTAAATAATGTGCATTAAGAGAGAGCTTAAAAAAAAATAAAGTTAAGCAGACTATAAAATTCAAGTTAATAAATGCCTCTTTTTGGATTAATTAACTCTACAAATAGAGAACAGAGTGCAAATCGGTTTGGGCCTTCTGTAGGATGCTATTAGAGAAAAAAAAAATGTTGCTGTCATTTTCACTAGAATGAGATATAATTTTGTTTCTGTCTGCTCACTTGGTTTCTAATACATAAGAACTCAGACACCATTGTGTTTGAGTAATAACTTAATGCCTTACTTAAAAACACAATAATGGAAAATTTTGATAACTTAAATCAATATCTGTTGAAATGAGGGTTTAGGAAAAATGCTCCCACGTGATAATTATAAAATAAGTTGTTGCTAGTAGTAAACTTTACCTGTTATATCATGAGGACAATTAATGGCTCTGCTGAAATAATTTTATAGCTATAAAATGCAATTGCATTTTGTTAACCCAGTATAACCCTGTTTCTTAAATAAAAAATAAGTCCAGAATGCTAATTGCCTTGCTTTATTTCTAGCCGAAGGACTAGACAATTAATAATTATGTGTTGCCTTATAAAGAAGCTATCTTTTTTTTTTAATTCCTATACTGAATTTCAATTTATATTGGGTACCTTAATACACTAATGATATTTTGATCCCCCATGGCAAGTTTGTTCAATAAGACTAGAGGTGTAAAATGATAATAGTGTTAGTACAATTCATACAGTTTAGTATTTATGTGTAGTACATTTGATATTTTATAGCAACTTTCACACATACCATATTCATAAACAGTCTGGTTAGTTCATTAGCATTTGCAAAGTTCCATTGTTAAATTGTCAGTTCAATAAGGTTGTAATAATCTCTAAAAAAAATAACATATAGCTCAACATAGAACTATTGCCATAAAGTTTAGCTTTTAACCTTCTATTGTTTTCTACCATGCATAGTCCTTGTCTATGGTGCTTATTTTTGTCACTCATATTTAGGTAACTAATGGCCACAACCAGATAAAGCCAAAAAATGTCTCTTTTTCTAGAACTAAGCATTTGAAAAGGAGTTAGGTTGATAAGAATGTCTTTAGAGTTTTTAATCCTCTTTTACTCTAGTAATTTTTCCAATCACTCTATAGTTAGAGCAATGTCCTTTAAAATAATTAAATCTCACTCTAATAAAAGGCTTTATATTTTTAGACATAAGAATTCTTTGGCAGGTGCTTATTTTCCTGTGGGCATCTTAACTTTTGAGAAGATTATTAACCATTAAAAATAACTTAAGTGTTAAAACAATGAGATACAATAAGATCCAAAACATTGACACCACCACATGCTAGGGAGAATGTGGAACAATGGGAATTCTCATTCAATCATATGAGAATGCAAAATAGTATAGTCACTTTGGAAGACAGTTTAGCAAGTTCATATAAAATTAAACATGCTTTTAACATATGTTCCAGTACTTGCTCTTCTTGGTATTAATTCAAAAGAATTGAAAAGGTGTGTCTTACACACCTTCACACAGGTGTGTGTAGCAACTTTATTCATTGTTGTTAAAACTTGAAAGCAAACAGAGATGTCCTTTAGTAGGTGAATAGATAAATAACTGTGTTATATCCAGACAATAGAATATCATTCAACACAAAAAAGAAATAAGTTTTGAGTCATAAGAAGACATGAAAACCTAAATGCATCTTACTAAGTGAAAGAAGCCAAGAAAAGGCTATGTGTCACGTGTTTACAACCATATAACATTCTGGAAAAGGCAAAACTGTGGAGACAGTATAAGGGTCAGTGGTTACCAAGGATTGGGAGGGAAGAGTAAATAGGCAGAGCACAGAGAATCTCTAGGACAGTAAAACTATTCTATATGATACGGCAATGGGAAATACATGCCATTATACATTTATACTAATGTACTAAATGTACAGCTTGTTAATGTAAACTGTGGACGTTGGTTCAGTGATAATGATGTGTCAACATAGGTTCTTTGACTGTAATAAATGTACTATCGTGATGCAGAATTGATCATGAGAGAATTTGTGCGGGTCTAGGGGGAGATGGAATTTGTAGGAACTCTATACTTCCAGCTCTATTTTGTTGTGAATCTAAAACTTCTCTAAAAAAAATAAAATATATTAATAAAAACATTGCCTTAAGCAATAATGTAGCTGTCCAGGTGGAAAACGAAAGCAGCAGCCGGGGTTTCGGGCTGCTAGCTTGGTTCTGGCTACACCCAGGGCTGACCCATGTTGATTGACACCCAGGATAAGGAGGATTTAGTTTGCAGGTGAAAGGGTCTCACCTACTAAGTCAAGTTCCTCCTGGTAGAAATGAGCAAACTAAACACCTTCCTGAAGTCACAGGAAAGAGAATATAGGACCCAAGTTCACTACCTACCCCCATTTCTCCATCAGGCCCAAGCCCTTTCCCTGGAAAGAGGGTACCAATAACCATATTCTATTCCATAACCCTCATCTGAATCAGCTTCCAGTTGGTTATGAAGATGACTAAAAAGAAACTGGACTACTACTCAGGCACCACAGATCACGGAACTGCTTTGGACGAATACTCTGCACATGGACCAGAAAAGTGTATGGGACCTTATGTATCCTTTATTTGTATCAACTGATGGCCATTTATTGCTTGTAGCAGGAGATAGCTTAAATAAATAACTTATACTATTTTTAAATGCCTTACAAAGTTTAACTAATTTGCTTATTCATTATAAGAATGTACGCAGATCACTGACATTGTCCCTTATTTAACACTTACAATATTTTGGGGGGGATCTTACATAAACTTAGACATCATTTAATTAATATATTAAACACTTCCAAAAAACAAAGTTATTAGTTGTATGCTAATTTAAAGAATGTTAATTTTGTCATTTTTATCTAATATTGTTAATATTGTAAGGCCCAGTAAGGCATATTTCTTTTCTGCTTAAAGGGTAGTATCTTTAGTGCTATGTCACTTTATAACAAAGTTGGTTGCATCCCCTCAAGTCAACTTATATGGGAGCCAAAACAAGACAATATATGACTATGAGGAATAATTTCCTCACAGTACGATGAATGTAGGACACCAATGATTAGTTTGATTCATTTTCAGTCTGCCAAAATGTTCTTCGAAGAAATGTTTATCCAATACATTCCTACATCATTCAAGCACAGAATTGTTCATTGTTTTGCTTTAAAGCCAAATAATTTAATAGGATATCAAACATCTATAAACAAAGGAAAATTAGAAAAAACAAAATCAATTCTTCAACTTTTAAAGTAACTATAATTAAACTACTGTTAATATGTATACAGCCCAATTGCATCACAAAAGTGTGCACAACTAAAGGGAATGCACAAAAAAGAAATTTTAAATATAACTACCTAGATTTTCAATGAGTCATTGAGGAAGTAAGTGAGGTACATTGCTCAGGGCATTAACACTTTTGTGGTCATTACCCAACATAATGATAATTTCAGGAACAGTATCTTAGCAGCAGACAAGAAATGTTCTCAAATGAGCCTAATTTATTCCTTGACTGGATCTAACAATGCAATCATGTTACTAATGGCACCAGATATAAAAAAAAAACAACTTTTCTACATGCAAGTAGAAAATAGAACTAAATATTGTATTTAATCTATAAACAAAGTACTTGTTCAAATCATAGATTTGGGCACTGAGTTGTGATAAGAGACATAACAAAATAAACTAAAAGCATTTTTACAGATATTTTTTGCCATCAGCTTAACTCAGTTACTATTCAATCTCAAAACAACCCCTTTAACAATAACACCAGATAATTGAGTTATAAATAGAAGTAAAACAGTAGGAAGTGTCGCATCACCATATGTGGCTTTTACAGATTGTACAGAATGACTTCATTATTAGCACACAGCTTGCCCATGATCATTATAAATCATTTCTTTGATAGAGATAATAATAATAATAATGGCTTATGATATTATTCCCTTCTCCATCGCCACAGCTTTCCTATAGGGATCAGCAGGTAGAGAAAAATATCTAACAGATTTATCTTTGCTTTGGCTGTATATTCATAGAAATTTGCACTCATATAAATTTTTATAAAAGCAAGAAAATATAAGGCTCTTCCCAAAAGATGTTATTAAAAGATCAACATACATTTGTTAAAACTGTTGATAAGGATTACATGAGCCAGTTTTAAGCATGAATTTAAAAACAAAAACAAAACAGAGGGGGAAAGGAAGGTAAAGGCCAACCTTTCTCTCCTGTTGAGCACCTACTATGTTCTAGGCACTCTGTAAAATTTACCTTCACCAATATAGCAACCCTGCAAGTGAGACTACTAACATTACAGAGATAAGAAAGCAGAACCTCAACAAAGAGGAATGGAAACAGAATCAAACTTAGATTAATATTGTTCCAGATTCTACTAAGCACTTTCCATCATCATTCCTACAGTAAGCCACCTTAATTAATATGGGAAGAAAAGGTGAATTGTAAAGTTAATAACTAATATTTTCACATACTGCTGGTATTTGCAAAACCAGGCATCCAGTAATTGTGTCACCCCTCGACACTTCCGTGGTAGATTCTGAGTAGAACATAACAGACAACTCAAGGCCCCGAGTGGTTGACATTTAAATCAGTCCTCCTCAAACTGTGGTGAAGAATCTTTTTGTTTTGTTTTGTTTAATTTCTAGTCTATTGCACGTCACTACTTTGTGAAATGACGTACAAATAAATTACAAAAATGAAGTAAATATATGAAGCAAGATATACAGGAAATAAGGTCAATTACTTCATGATTAGATTTAACAAACAAGTCCACTGATCATGGGCTTAGGAACAGCAGCAATGTCAAAGTACCATGAAATGATCTAAACACCTACACCTCTGTTTTTCCCTAAGTGGGGAGGGGTCTAGATCCCACACAGTCAGCAACACTGAACAAGAGAACACACTCGTTTCTCCTCTATTTGAATGAACATTCAACCAGTACCCAAATTTCAGAGCTTCCCAAGTTCTGGGTTATTATGCTTGGAGACCTATGTAAATTTACTAATTTGTATAAATGCTGGTGATTGAAAGTAAATGAAAACTATTCTGAACTTTTTAGTCTTTTCATAATAACACAGGCCAATGTGTTGGAACGACCAACATACTCTATTTTTCATACTCACTGCACGAAGAAATCATTAAACTGCTCTTCAGAAAAAAAAAATTGATTTGAGCAATGGACAGTCAAATGTTGTTGGAATTTTTTTTTGTGTGTGTGTGTGTGTTTTGTTTTAAGATTTATTTTATTGTTTTTACAGAGAGAGACAGAGAGAAACAGAGAGAAGGGAGAGGGCCCAGAGCAGTCTCCATAGTTGTACGTCTTTAGTTTTTGACATAGATCATTCCACATATGTGGGTGTGGGGCCTTGTAGGGCAGGAACCAGGCCTGGGGACTCCCACATGGGAAGTATGCACCAGTTCAGCATTTGGCTTCCCATGGGCCACGGCCAGAACTTGATCCTTGGACCCTGGGACTGCAAGTGAGCACTCAACCTACTGAGCCATCCCAGCATCTCCAACAATCAAATGCTTTTCATTTTAATTTTAAATGAAACAACTGAATGATTCTTTGTCTTAAAATTACCATTTATAAATTAAGATTTTTTAATGTGCCATATATTCTTATTACTTGGAGTTGGCATTTGACTTTATTACGCCTTTAACAGTTTTCATTTCTGATCATCAGCAAAGTGCTTTAACCTATTTGGGCACGAACACTGACAGTAAATACTGTGTGTGAAGGTAAAAGAGCTCCGTGGTGGTGTACACACGCAGACCCCAGTCTGGTCACATACTAGACTAGCAAAGCCCATTCTGTGAGCACATTTCTATTAGCACTTAAAAAACCAAAACTCACATAATGAATAGGTGGTAGGAATAAATGCCACATCAATTATATATATATGCATAATTTAAAACTCACAGTCTTCTTTTATAAACTTGATCTTTTCTTGACATGAAATCTAAATTTGCACAAAATAGCTTCATAATCATTGGATTATTTCCATGAAAAATGTAGAACATTTAGGAGGCAATAGTAAAATAGTCAGAATTTATGTGACTTTCTTTTCTGGTGAACATTTTCAGAGCTGATGATTATGCTGCATTCACAATAATGTGTTGTCTCTTTTGGTTGTATTTATGATTGTGTTATACATGGGAATAAAATTTAAATTTCAGAACTTACTAGAATTTCAGTTGTCTAATTTCATTATCACACATTTCATTTATCCAAATAATCAGATTTTCATCCTTCAAAGCCCCAATATCAAATATCTGTGAACTCTAAGAATAGACAGGGAAGAGAAAGAATGGAAAATAATGTTTTAATTTTACTTTGCAATAATATATATGAACAAATATGTAATAATAAAAATTAGAAATAAATTTGAACTTTGCAATATGAAATAAGAATGTAAGACTCAGGCTTTATTTTCTTTTTCGTTTCTTTCTTTTTTCTTCCTTTCTTTTTTTCTTGAATGCAGTTGTTGCTAAAGAGTGATCACTACCAAAAAATGTAAAAATTAGTGTTATTGTCAATCATGTTTTGATACTTAAATATTTTGTAATTTTTTACTAATTCCATATTAAAAATTAAATTTATACTGAAGACCTTAAACAAAATGGTCAATTGTAAGCATTTAAAAAATAAAACCGGGGATGCTGGGATGACTCAGCAGGTTGAGCACCCACTTTGTAGCTCCGGGGTCCAAGGATTGAGTCCCAGCCCCTACCTGTGATGGCCCATGTGCTGAATTGGGGTGTGCCCCCAGTTCAGTTCTTGTCAGGGCCCATGCAGGAGGCCCCCAGACCAGTTCCTGTACCATGCAGCCCCCACCCACCTGTGTGGAATGAAACCATGTTGAAAACTGATAACATACAACTAAGGAGACTGCTCTGGACCCTCCCCCTTCTCTGTCTCTGTCTCTCTGTCTCTGTCTCTGTCTCTGTCTCTGTCTCTCTCTCTCTCTCTCTCTCTCTCTGTATCAAATAAAAACAATAAAATAAATCTTTAAAAAGAAACAACCTGATTTTTTAGGATTTCCACTGGCATCTGGGGTAGAGTGATCTTAAATTAGAAACACTTTTTTTAAAACACAAAATTAAAACTGCTTGCTATTTTAGCTAATGAGATAGTAACAACTATTATAGTAGTATTTCATCGTTTGTAAAGGAAGTAACATTTGCACATTTGTTGCCATTAGCAGAATGACTTTTTAATGAACATTGCAATAGCTTATATCAGATAATCAGACTGAGATTCAGTCTATCCTGCCAAATACAAAATTAAACAACATGTTTCTATCTATGGAAATGTTTATTTCACTTTCTTAAAAGGCTGAAAAAGAAAAGCATTGCCTCTTCTCTGGGCTATGTTCAGGTAACATTTCTATTTTATCTTTTTTTCTTATTGTTAAATTTATTGGGGTAATATTGCTTGGTAACAATAACATAGGTTCCAGGTGTACAATTCTACATTACATTGTATATATATTGTATTGTGTACTCATCACCCAGAGTCAGTTCTCTTTCCATCACCATATATTGGGCTCTCCCACTCTCCTCCACCTGCCTCACATCTTACCCTCAGGTAACCACTAAACTACTGACTGTGTCCATGGGTTTCTGCTTGTTACTTTTAGTTTTATATCCCACCTATAAGTGAGGTTATATGGTTCTTGATTTTTTCAGTCTGATTATCTCACTTAATATGATGATCTCAAGGTCCATCCATGTTGTCACAAATGGCAATATTTCATCCTTTCTTATAGCTGAGCAGCATTCAATCATGTAAATGTATCATAACTTCTTTATTCAGTCATTATCAGAGGATACTTTGGTTGTTTCTATGATCTGGACACCATGAGCAGTGCTGTGACAGACATTGGGGTATGTATATCTTTGTGGACTAAGGTTTTCAAATATGGGGGTAGATACCCAGAAGAGGTATTGTTGGATCATATGGTAATTCTATTCTTAACTTTTTGAGGAACCCCCATACTGTATTCCATAGCAGTGTACCAATTTACATCCCCACCAGCGGTGTTTGAGTGTGTTTTTTTCTTTATTTTTTTAAAGATTTGTTTTATTGTTTTGAAAGAAGTTGAGAGAGAGAAGGGGGTAGGGCCCAGAGCAGTCTCCATAATTGTACATTAGTAGTGATGACACGGTTTTCATTCCACACAGGTGGATATGGGGCCACATGGGTGGTAACAGATCCTGGGGCCCCCTGCATGGAAGGTGAGAATCTTCTCTGCCATGCCACCCTGGTGGTTAACAGTTGTGTTGCAGTTGAGCTGGCAAACCTAAAAGGGGGTGTTACTTCCACTCGACCACGTATAATAAAAGATAGTAACTATTGAGTGAAAATTTGTTAGAAAATAAAATAATAGCATATTCTTAAAGTTTCCTTCTTCATATTTCTTATAAATTATAATTATAAAAATTACAATGAATTATGGAGTGGACACAACCTTAACCAAATGAGTACGATAAATATAGTGTCACCAATAATGGAAAAAATTTACATGTATCTCTTGCCTAAAAACAGTAAATAAATAAATAAAATATTAACTAAAATCTAGTCATGAGAGAACAATTAGACAAATGCAAATTGAAGGCCATTTTGCAAAACAATTTGGCCTGGACTATTTAAAAAATTCAATCTCATAAAAAACAAAAAGATTGGCTTGAGGGATGTTCTAAATCAATGGTTCCCAAACTTTATCTACTTGTGAACCCCTTTAAAAACAATTTCCTTGTGCTGAACTGGGAAGCTCACCCAGTTCAATTCTCTCTCTGTCTCTGTATCTCTCTCTCTCTCTCTCTCTCACTGTCAAAAACAATAAAAAAATTTTTTAAAAAGACATTGTTAAGAAGCCGGGATGGCTCAGTGGGTTAGGCGCTCACTTTGCAGCGCCGGGGACCGAGGATCGAATCCTGGCCCTCGCCCGTGCAGACCCATGTGCTGAACTGGGAAGCTCCCCCAGTTCAGTTCTCTCTCTGTCTCTGTATCTCTCTCTCTCTCTCTCTCTCTCTCTCTCTCTCTCTCTCTCTCTCTCTCAGTCAAAAACAATAAAAAAAATAAAAATAGAAAAAAGACATTGTTTAAAAACAATTTCTATAAATTATACCCTTGTTTTTAAAACAGCTGTTTTAAACACTAACACTTTTGTTCAGTGCCTATCTTAATGTAAAATATTGGAAATGAGGTAATAAGTTAGGAAAGAAAAATTACTACACTAAAATTACAAGCAACAAATTTAATCTGACAATTTTCATAACAGTTAAATATTGATAATAATGATCATGTGTTTAGCAAACTTTTATTTATTATTAATAATAATATGTATGTGTTATATGAGAAGTACATAATATTGTAATGCAGGTCACTAGCCAATTGAAACTTTTTTAGTAAAATCATTGAGCTTGTTTTGATGCACTTAGTTTCTTTTTTTAAAGAATTTATTTTTATTTTTATTTTTTTTGACAGAGAGAGACAGAGGCAGAGACAGAGAGAAGGGGGAAGGCCTGCACAGTCTCCATAGCTGTACATCATCAGTTTTCAACATGGTTTCATTCCACACAAGAGGGCAAGGGGCCACACATGGCAGGAACCAGGCAGGGGCCTCCCATATGGAAAACTTGCCCCAGTGAGAGCCACACCCCAGTTCAGCATATGGGTTCGCAAGGGCCGGGTCCAAGATTTGATTCTCAGATGCTGTGGCTGCAAGATGAGCTCTCAACCCACTGAGCCATCCAGGCATCCCCTACTGAGTTTCTTGAAATCAGGCTCAAAAGATGCAAGATACAAATTTTAAATCTGGACTTCCATTAGCTTATTGCAGTACTTATTTTTATGAAGGTATAAGATGAAAAACTCCCTCGACTAGCTCAGTATTACGAAACGGCAAGTGGTGTTTGAGTACCTTCTCACTGAGCTGTTCATATTCCTAACTGATATCTACCCAGAAGGTAACAAGGTGCTTTCTTTTAAAATTGTGATTTAAAAAGGAATCAATTGAAAGTTTGATTAACTTCTCTTTCACATTGATTGTTTAGCTTCTTTATTGAAGGGATCTGCAATACAGTTGTTTTCTTTTCCACATTGAGGAAAGTTCTTATAAAAGGACATTTTAAGACCTTTCAAGTGACCTAAAATATTCTCTTTCACATTATAGAATAGGTACAAGTCATTCTCAGATAAGAAGTTATGCAAAATTTCAAAAACTTCAGGCTGATCGTTTTCAATACATGCTTTCCAAAAGTCCAGTTTTTTAAGTCATTAAATTGATTTTGTTGATTATTTTGAATATAGTGATTGAGATGTTTTGAAGTTCCAAGTTGAGTTTGTTTATTTCTAGGAAAATATCTGATAAAGAGACAAGACTTTGAAGCCAATCACGGTCCTAAAACTTTGAAGCAAAAGGAAAACAATGGTCTTCAAAAAACACCTGGACTTCATGTCTAAGTTCAAACATCCGTCTAAGTATTTTGTCACAAGATAGCCACTTTACCTCCCTATGCAGAAGTAATGCGCTATGAATGCTTTTCATTATTTTACACAGCACTTTAAACAATCTGAAGTTTCATGGTTGTGACTACAACAATTTACAACTTTTACAGCCTCATCAAGAACATTTTTCTCTTCACTAAGAAGAGGCTTGGATGCAAAACTTTGTCTATAAATGCAGCAGTGACTCCATGTACGTGGGGAGCTACTTTAATTCAGCTGTGTAGGCCTGTAAAACAACCAGACACAGGCTTGCCTCCATCAGTGCATACACCACAACAATTGAGCCAACTAATGTCTATTTCAATTAAATAACCATTGATTGCATTAAAATACCTCACCCTGTGGTATGTTATGTCAATGGGTAGCAAAGCAACAGGTTTTCCTCAATTTTATTTCCTACCAAGTACCTCATGATGGCAAGCTTAATAGTTAAATCAGCAACATCTACAATTTCATTGACCTGAATGGAAAAGAATTTTCTTTTTCTAATCTTATCTACTATTACAGCCTCAACATCATCAGACATTTCCTGAATTTATCAAGACATTATATTGTTTGCAAAAGAGAAAGTATTGATTTCATGGACATGTTCTACCCCAAATAGGAAAAAACAGTATCTTTAATAAAATAAGAAATTAAATATTCAGCTATTGTGTGTGTTTTACCACATTTAGCTAGGTGATAAGCAGTACAATATGCATCCTCAACTGCATTCTCATTGTCTTTCTTCCCTGATATCAGAAAAGAAAACAACAAAAACAACGTATTTTATTGTTTTTATACATAGAATATTTACTTTCTAAATGCCACATGAGTAGAGATGGTTTCATGCAACCATTGGATAATATTTCCCAACACACAACACACAAAGGCTTAGGACAGTCAAATCCCCTATAAAGCAAAACCCATATTGAATACACTCTTCAGAGTACAGTGATACCTTAGAATCTGAATGTCCCAAAACTAGAACAACTTGGAATCTGAACAAAAAAATCAAGCAAATTTTGCCTCAGAATCCGAATGCTGCTTTGGAATCCAAATGCCAACATGTTGCTCATGTGGGATATATCAACTGTGTGGCCCATAGCTTTATCCAAATGTCCACTCATCTTGGAACTCTAACATTTTGGAATTCAAACAGGGTTCTGGGACTGATTAAGTTTAAATTCCAAGGCATCACTGTATTTCCTTTCCTTCTGTGTAGTATCTGAGGCAAGTACCATTTTACTGTCTCTTGGTGTGTGTAGACTCATAGCTGGGGACATGTGTTGAGAGGTACTTGATGACAAGTTATAGTCCATGTCAAGTTTTAGCTTTTTAACTGTTCCTATTTTCAACCACTGATCCATCACTTACACCTTAAAAATTACTGACATTAAATATATATATACCGTATTTTCCGGCATATAAGACGACTCCCTAATTTTACAGTTAAAACATAGGTTTAGGCCTATATTTGCTGTATAAGACTACAGCCTCGGAAATGGGGGGTAGTCTTATACAGCGAATATAGGCCTAAACCTATGTTTTAACTGTAAAATTAGGGGGTCGTCTTATACACCCGGTCGTCTTATATGCCAGAAAATACGGTATATTGCTTTGGGTAATATGGCTATTTTAATTGTAGAATTGTACACCTAGAACCTATGTAATTTTTACTAACCAATGTCACCTCAATAAATTTAACAATAAAAAAATAACTGACAATAATAACTGAAACTATGTGTATTTGTTTGTTTGTGGAGGTTTTTAATTGTTAAATTTATTGGGGTGACATCGGTCAGTAACAATTTCATACATTCCAAGTGTATAATTCTACATTACATTGTCTATGCATTGCATTATGTGCTCACCACCCAGAGTCAGCTCTCTTTCCATCACTATATATTTGATGCCCCCTCCCTACTCCCACACCCCCAACCTCCACCTTTATCCTCAGGTAACCACTAAACTATTGAATGTGTCTATGAGTTTTTGTTCCTTCGTTACTTTCAGTTTTATATTCCACCTATAAGTGAGGTCATATGTTTCTTGAATATAACTGAAACTATGTTAAACATTAAATTTTAAAAAATTCTTGGAAAGAATCATGATTACAGAAAACGCTTTTATGCAGTCAATAACTAAATTGATCAATCTGGCTACAAATGTATTTATATGTTGGAGAAGTTCTAGAAATGTTGAAACTGAGGTGTTTTGATACTGTGCATACTGACTGGAAGAAGAGGGGTTTGGAGGAAGGGTTCATAACTATACCCTCACCAATCTTGATTCACTAATGTGATCTAATTTTGAAGTGCTTTTATTAATGGTGATTCAAATTTAACATTTATTGTTCCATAACAAATGCTTTGAATTTTCTTACTTCACTTGTTTTTTTGCCATCACCAATTATTTTCACATACCCCTGAACTGTCCATCATGTTCCCCTGGGGGAATGGGTACTACCTCCTGGGAACCAATATTCCAGATTAATGGTGGTTAAGTGTGAAGTATGATCTTTGATTGGCTTCTAAATTGAAAATAAAACAAACAACTCTAAAGTACAGTCTTTATACACATAAGACACTCTAAATATGGACTATATATTAATATTAGCCAATTATATCATATTAATGTTAAATTTACTATGTGTAGTCATTGTGTTATGGTTACGTGGGAGAATGCCTGACTCTTAGGAAATATAGGTTGAAGTATTTAGGGATGAAATGTCATGGTGCCTGGAACTAATTTTCAAATGCTTTCATGTGATAAATGAGAGACAGGTGATAGATGATGATGATTGGTAGATAGATAGATATAGAGAGAGATAGAGATGAGAAACAGAGAAAAAGAGAGAGAGAGATTGAGAGAATAAACATGCCTGAACAAGAAGAAAAATTATGGGGAAGCTGGGATGGGCTCATTGGGTTGAGTGCTTGCTTTGCTGCTCTGGGGTCTGAGAATAGAATCCCAGCCCTGACTCATGTGGACCTATATGCTGAGCTGGGCTGTGCCCCCAGTTCAGTTCTTGCTGGGGCCTCTGTGGGAGGCTCCTGGCCCAGTTCCTGCCCTGAGCAGCCCCTTGCCCACCTGTGAAATGAAACTATATTGAGAAACTAATGATGTGCAACTATGGAGACTGCTCTCGGCCCTCACTCTCCTCTCTGTTTCTCTCTGTCTGTCCCTCTCTCTGTCAAAAAAAAAATAAACAATAAAAAGAAATCTTCAAGAAAAATAATGGCCCAAATTTAACAAATATACTTTCTAAATATACTTGAAATGGTGTGCAGGTGTTCATTGCACTACTCTTGCATCTTTTCAGATGATATTTTTCAGCATCTAAACTTTGAGAAAATATTTCTTAATTGGCTAAAGTATCAAAATTTAATGGTAGCTATATTAAAAATAAAAGTCCTTATTAACTTAAGATACATACTGTTTATAGGTAAAATAAAATAATGTCTTTTGAAATTTACTTCAAAATATTTCAGTTTAAAAAAGAAAGTAGGGAATAAGTAAAACAAAATTGACAAAATTGCTGAAGCTGGGTGATGAGTATAGGGTAGTTAATTCTGTTTAAAGGATAATTTTCTAAATGACTCATTAAAATAATATTGTAGGTTTGTTTGTTTGTTTTCATTTTTAACTATAGCTTCTGAAGCAGTTTAGATACAATTTTTGACATGTAAAAAATATTTTAGAGTCAAAGATTGGCAAACACATAAAGTAACATATTTTCTGGCATTATTCAGAAATTTGTTTAAAGGCAACCTTCAACCAACTTCTGTCAACTATCCAGATTCACAGGAAGAGTGAAAGATGATGTCGAAATTCTTAAAACTTGAGCACATGGAAGGCCATCATACCATAATTGTGAATGATACTTCCTTCTCATATAGGAAATGTTCTAGTTCTAGGGTAGCATTCTGTTCATGTGAGATGGTTGGAATCAAGATTATTATCAGAAGACATACTTCTTCATACTTATTATATTTATACCTTTCAAAATACACCCCTTCTGAAGTCAAATTGAGCATGTCAAATTATGCTACATTTTCATAGCAAATTACCAAAGTGATTTTTTTTTCCTACAAAAATTACTCTTCTTTATACAACAAAGCTCTTCACATTTAGCCAGATACAAAATGAAAACATCTATTCCACAAAATTCCATAAAAATATAATACAAAGGGAAAGATTTTTGTCTGTCCTTCAGAAATACTTAATATATTTTAATAATGCATAAACTGGATTAAATGTCCTTTCAATTAAGTGCTAAATTATAAAATGTTATAAAAAGAATTTTGAAAGAATTATATATATAATGATCTTGACTTAAATTTTATAGGAAACATAATCTTGATGTGACAAAATTTTCTGTCAGCTTTTTGCATACATCCTGTATGCTTTTTTAGTTGATATATTTATCTTTTCCTTCCTATTACTGACACATAGAATTATAAACCAGAGTTAAAAAGACATTTTTGTGTTCTCTGTATGCTCAAATACAAGACATTTTAATTATCTATGTATAAAAAAATAATAATAACAAAAGCAAAGGCATCTAACAAGAATATACAATGTCATGACATATAAATCAAGGGTTTTTCAGATTATGTCTCTACAATTCCTACAATTTTAAATAAATTTTTAAAAATTAATTATCTGTATATTTTATGCATATATTGGTAATTATTCAGATATTTCCTGAGTAATTATTTTGTATAAGTTCATAAATAGATAGATATTGACATTCAAAATAAATACTATATTCTAAAAACAAACATATTATATTTTTCATAACTTCTCTTTTGTAACATCTCTGACAAAGTTTCCATTTATCATTGCATATAAATCATTTGCAATAATAAATAAAAAATAAATACAAAATAATTTGCTGATATCAAATTAATGGGTTAAATTTAAAATATTCCCTATATTACCTTTCACCCACAAATAATTGTATAAGTAAAATATAATTTTAAATAATCATTCAGATAAAATAGTTTGTAAAATATTCTTAATCATTAAATGTTAAAACTGATGTGGTTTGAATTTTGTCACAAACAATACTGTAATAAAAAAAACAGTTTCAAGCCATCTGCTTCATAAGTCACAGATATATTTTCATTAGTAAGTCTAATCGAGGGAACTAGGTCCAAAAAGACACATCAAAATAAGAATGATTCTAGTTTCATATTTCTTAGAATTATAAAAATAATGAGTGAATATATATATATATATATATATATATCTTATTATTGGATTTATATTTCTAATACAGTTTTAAAATAATAAAGGCTTTTCTGAATTATAAAAATACATAATTATGAAATACATAATTTTCTGAATTATGTTTAGTATTGGTCTGTAATCTCTTTGCTTAATGTTAAGCAAGCTATCAGATTTGTAATTGTAGCTGGAAAGTAAATTATGATGACCTTAATCTTACAGGAGGGGTATATTGGGCTCCATGGAAGGGCTTAGGAATCTACTCTCTGAGTTTTCACTCAAGTGAGCAAAGATCATTGCTCTTAGTCGTTTTTTGGGTTTTTTTTATTTTTCACTTTTTCATCCCCTAAATCTCTATGAATCAAGGTTGTATAATGTATAAGAAAGTTTTCTCCACCCCCCAGCTTTAAATATCTTAGAGAAATTAGAAATGTGGTGAGAACCCTTGTATATCTTCATGTGTCCCAAAAGGTTTGAATCTGTGGCAGTTACATCAAACCTTCTCTAGGTCAAAATTATTTAATAAATATCCATCTCAAATTTTCTCATATTCTCCAGAAGAATGAAAACATGGAAGGTCTTTAAGAATCAGAAAAGAAAGTAACTATGACAATCCTATTTTACTTAGAATATCTACATTTAATTCAACCATTTCACAAATATTTATTGGAATTTTCTATGGCCACACACTTTATTGGGTACTGAAATACATACTAGTGAGAAACATAGCCATCACTTCTGTCCTTGAGAAGTTTAAAGTCTGGAAGAGAGTTCACTTTGAACAAATAAGTATAGTGAGAAGCACATTATAAAATGAATGTAGGGGAAGCCAGGATGGCTCAGTGAGTTAAGATCTCAGTTTGCAGCCCTGGACTGAGGATTGAGTCCCAGCCCCAGCCCATGCAGACCCATATGCTGAACTGGGGAGGGCCCCCAGTTTGGTTCTCACCGGGGTGAGCCCTCAGCCCTGTTCCTACCCTGTGCAGCCCTGTGCCCACATGTGGAACAAAACTATGTGGAAAAACCAATGATGTGCAACTATGGGGACTGTTCTGGGCCCTCCCCCTTCTCTCTGTTTCTGTATCTCTCTGTCAAAAACAATAAAAATAAATCTTTTAAATTAATGTAAAGATTGTCAGGGTAATGTACACACATAGGGATTGGCAGGGGGTTGGGGGGAGGAGGTAATGTACCCTATACCACAAAGAAGGGTGATTACCTGAAGAAGTGAGACTTTAAGAAAAAGGCTAAAAGATAAACAAAAGTTTGTTCGGGGAAGGTGTGAAGATTGTAAATAAAATCTGGAGTTTGTAATTAATATTAAATCAGAATATTTGTCAGAAAACAAGCCTAAACTTTAAATGACCCTTTGTCATTCATAAAACATGCAAGAAAAAGCTCTTTCATTTGATGTTCTTTCAGCATAAAATGGTCCTTTATACCAGATTTTCTTTTTTTTCTTTTTTTAATGTAATATAATTTTTTTAATTGTTAAATTAATTGGGGTGACATTATTTGGTAAAAATTACAAAGGTTCTAGGTGTAGAATTCTACATTACATTGCTTATGTGTTGCATTATGTGCTGACCAACCAGAGTAATTTCTCTTTGCATCACCATATATTTGATGCCCCCTCCCTACTCTTTCACTTCCTGCCCCTTTATCTTCAAGTAACCACTAAACTATTGACTGTGTCCATCAGTTTTTGTTAAATCCGATTTTCAATGAAACATGACTGCTCAACAGATCAAGCTCAAGCACATATTTCAAAGCCCTACCATTAATTAAATAAGAAAAAATAGTGAACCAATGATAATGTGGTATTGATATATTTCTGCAACTAACAATTTCTTTTATACTAATATTTTGAATAATGTCATAATACAAATATGACAATTTCAAGGATGCTTAATTTTGAAATTTTGTTTTATTTAAACATGTCAAGCTTAATTGTTTGGTTTTCTAGTATTTCTTAATCAGAAAAGTAATCAAATGAAACCTTTCTAAATAAAAAAATTGATATGTCTTTTAGTGGAAAAATAAACTACTCACATAAGTACTAAAGAGAAGCAAAAGTTAAATTCATTTTGAGTTTTCAATTGGATATCTATAAAAATTGGAAAACTAACATTTTATGTGCTGAATTTAACTGTTTTAAGATTGTATATTTACAAAGCAGTGGCTTCTCCAAAAAAAGGTATTATTTTCAAAATGCATTTTAAATTCTTAACAAAATCAAAATTTTATTCATGATAATTATTTTATTTTAATGTTTTAAAAACATTTTATTCAAATAATACAGAGATTTTTTAAACAAGTTAATCATAAGTACACAGCTGAATGAATTGTTACAAATTGTATGAAGCCATAAAATTATACCATGTCAAGGAATAGACAGACCCTTATCAGAAACCCAGGGAAAGCCTGGATGGCTCAGCGGGTTAAGCGCTCACTTTGAAGCTCGGAGGACCGAGGATTGAATCCCAGCTCCGGCCCAGGTAGACCCACATGCTGAACTGGGGTGTGCCCCCAGTTCACTTCAAAAAAAAAAAAGAAACCTAGGAATCCCCTATAAATCAGTCTTTATTATTATCACTCCATCCTTCCTAAAGGTAAGTAGTCATCCTGACTTCTAGAATGCATTTATTCATGCCTGTTTTTGAACTTCACATATACTGAAGTATAGAGTATAATCATAGATAATAATAAAAATATAAAATATCAAAATTTTTATGCACCTTAAACTATGCTTAAAGAAAAATTTATGACCTTAAAATGCATTTTTAGAGGGTTGAAAAATCAAAGATTTTAGTCTCTAGCTCAAAAAGCTTAAAAAATAAGAGCAAATTTAACACAAAGAAAATAGAAAAGAGATGTCATCTAGATGGCGGTAGGAGAGGAACTCTTGAGATTTCTCCTGAAAAGAACGACAAATTAAAGAACTAAAATCCAACCAGAGAATCCCTAAGCAGCACACAGCCTTGGCTGGGTGACCCACTCATCACAAATAATACCTAAAGCTGGAGAAAGGGAGGCAAGTGAGAAAGAAGGAAAAGAAGCTGTGGGGAGATATGCCTCAGAGCATGACACAGAGATCTACCTGGTGACCTACCCAGAGGCTGACCTGAATCCAGCAGAGGAGAGACTGACTGAGGTGGGAGTGGGGGGCGGGAGGGGTCCAGGTGCAGAGTGACTCTGGGTGGGTTAGAGGCCTAAAATGGACAAAGGCAGAGGTGTAGACAGCCAGAACATGGAGTGGACAGAAAAAGCAGATATGGCTGACTGTGGCAAGAAGCCCCAGTGGGAGCATGGGGGGAGCAGCTGTGGAGTAGTGAGGGTGGCCAGAACGCGATGCAGAAGGCCAGAGCAAGGCACCAGCAGCAGCCAGAGATCAATGCAGGTAATTGGAGTGAAGATATGGCTGCCAGCTCTTGAGTCTGGCAGCTGGAGCTGGGAGCCCATGGAGCATGAGGAAGGTAACTGGAGCCGGAGGCAAGTGTCCCAGTAGCTGGAGTGCCAACACCAGGAGTGTGCTGGCAGCTGAGGTATAGAGTGGCCCTCAGTGAGGTAGGGACCGCACTGGAGCACTGCATTGCCTTGCACATGGAGCCTGGCTGTTCTGCCTGGCTGTTCCCCCTTGTGGTTTCCCAGGCCTTGCTGGCAGGCCTTGCCCACAATCTCCCTTCAGTGAGCTGTTGCCAGGAAGCTGCCATTATCCTGTGACACAAACAGACCTGCTCCTTTCCCAACTAACCTTGCCCCCACTCTTCCTACTGAAGCCAGCAGAGGGAAGCCACCATTACCCTGTGATGCAAACAGACCTATGCCCTTCTCACCAAGCCCCACCTCCACCTTTCTCCCTAAAGCTAGGTGAGGCAGCTTTTGACAGCAGTGGAATCTTGTAGGCATAGAATAACATCGCCTGCCATACCTTCCCAAAAGAAGACATACAGCGACTAGGGCGACTGAGTCAAAGAGAAGCCCTCCTTCTAGAAAGTTTCCCACTGTGAGAAACCCAAATAAATAAGAGAAAATATTAGAAGACACTAACACCAGCTAGGAAGTAAAAAAAAGATACTTTCATATCTACCAGGGGAAAAGTCCTCATGTCTAGGAAACAAAATGCTCCAAAAGCGATGAATACTCCTTTGAACAAAGTAGATCAGAAGGAAAGAGAAAAATCTCCAGAAAAGGAACTTGAACATATGAAATTATATGAGCTAAATGACACAGAATGCAAAACTGCAATTACAAAAACACTCAAAAAATCAAAGAAAATGGGCAGAAGACACAGAAGGAGCTAAGTGATCTCAGAAAGAAAACTGAATCTATGAAAAAGATACAAAAAGAAATTCTGCAGATAAACAACATAATAAAATAAATAAAAAATGGAATAGCTAGCATAGGAAGCAGAGCTGACCAGTTGGAGAAAAGAATTAGTGAAATCAAAGACAAAACTTTGGAAATGTCATAGAAGGAAGAAGAGACAGACCTAAAAGATAAAGAAAGGAAAGATATATAAAAGAATTATTTGAGTCCATTAGAAAAAATAATATAAGAATAATAGGTATTCTAGAGGGAGCAGAGAATGAGATGGGCACAGAGAATTTACTCATAAAAATAGTAGATGAGAACTTCCCAAATCTATGGCGAGAACTGGAGCCTCAAATCCATGAAGGAAACAGGGCCCTTAGCTACTTGAATCCTAACAGACCCTCTACAAGGCACATTATACTAAAGATGTCAAAGGTCAAAAACAAAGAAAGAATCGTCAAGGCAGCCAGAAATAAGACCACTATAACCTATAAAGGAAAGTTCATTAGACTATTATCAGATTTCTCAATAGAAACTACAAACCAGAAGGAAATGGAAAAAATTATTCAAAATATTAAAGAAGAAAACTTACCAGCCAAGAATTCTATACCCAGCAAAGTTATCCTTTAGATATGAGGGAGAAATAAAGACTTTATCAGACATACAAAAACTGAAGAAATTCTTCAGCACATAGCCAGCATTTAAAGAAATACTAAAGAAGGAGATTGGACCTGAAACAAAAAGTAAAAGTAAATAGGGATAAACTGGAACAACAAAAATATAAAAATGGCAGAAAATAAAGACTTAAGTTTCCAAAGAGAATCAAGATAAGAAACATCCTTAAGAAAAGAAACTACTGCATATATAAAACTTTCTTTTATATAAAATTCATGGTAACCACTGAAAAAGAACTTAGACCTGGGACACATAACCATAAAAAAAGAGAATACGGAAAAAACAGTCATAAACACCATCAAACTAAAATAATCAATGGGAAAGAAAAAGCAAAAGAGCAATAATAATAAAAAAAAAGCTACCAGAGAACAAAAGATAAAACGGCTGTAGGAAATCCTCATATATCAATCATTACCCTAAATGTAAATGCACTGAACTCACCAATAAAAAGACACAGAATAGCAAACTGGATTAAAGATCAAAACCAGCCTCATGCTGTCTACATGAGACACACCTCAGCCACAAGGACGAACACAGACTCATGGTGAAAGGGTGGAAAAAATACTCCAAGCAAATAGCACCCAGAGAAAAGCAGGTATAGCCATTCTTATATCTGACAAAGCAGACCCTTATGCTCAAAAAGATAATAAGAGACAAAATGGACATTTCATAATGATAAAGGGGATAATACAATAAGAAGATATTACACTTATTAATATATATGCCCCCAACCAAGAAGCACCAAGTCACAAAGCAACTACTAACAGATCTAAAAGGAGAAACTGACAAGAACACAATTATAGTAGAGAACTTAAACACCCACATTGACAGTCATGGACAGATCATCCAAACAGAAAATAAAGAAATATCAGCTTTAATAATACATTAGAGCAACTGGACATAATTGGCATTTACAGGTCTCTTCATCCTAAAACAGAGGACTATACATTCTTTTCTGGTGCACATGGAAGGTTTTTAAGGATAGACCACATGCTGGGACACAATGCTAGCCTCAACAAATTTAAGAAGATCGAAATCAGACCAAGTGTATTCTCTGATCACAAAGCTTTGAAATTGGAGATTAACTACAAAAAGAAAGCAGGACAAACCACATACATGGAGATAAAACAACATGCCATTTAAAAATGACTGGATCAAAGAAGAAATAAAAAAAGACATTAAAAATACATAGAAACAAATAATAATGAAAACACAACATACCAGAATTACTGGGATGCAGCAAAGGCAGTAATAAGAGGGAAATTTATATCACTACAGGCCTTTCTTAAGGAATAAGAAAAATTACAAGTAAACAACCTAATATCACATCTTCAAGAACTAGAAAAAGAAGAACAAAAAACACCCAAAGCCAGCAGAAGGAAAGAAATAATAAAAATTAAAGCAGAACTAAATGAATAGAGAATAAAAGAACAATAGAAAAAATTAATAAGCAAAGAGCTGGTTCTTTGAAAAAATTAATAAAACTGACAAATCCCTGGCTAGACTCACCAAGGGAAAAAGAGAAAACACACAAATAATCTGAATTAGAAATGAAAGAGGGTAAATTACAATGGATAATACAGAAATACAAAGGATCATACAAAAATACTATGAAGGTCTATATGCCACCAAATTTTGCAAACTAGAAGAAATGGACAAGTTTTTAGAAACACATAGTCAATTGACTGAATCAAGAATAACTGGATAACATAAACAAATCATTCAGTAGTAAGGAAATTAAAACGATCATCCAAAACCTTCCCAAAGCAAGAGTCCAGGTCCAGATGGCCTCACTAACAAGTTTTATCACATATTCAAAGAGGAACTAAAACCTATCCTCCTCAAACCTTTCCAAAAAATTGAAGAGGCAATACTTCCCAACTCATTCTATGAGGCCAACATTACCCTAATACCAAAGCCTGGCAAGAACATTACAAAAAAAGAAAACTATAAACCATTATCTCCGACGAACACCAATATAAAAATTATAAACAAAATACTACCAAATAAAATACAACAATGCATTAAAAATATTATACATCACGATCAAGTAGGATTCATCCCAGGGGCAAAAGAATGGTTCAACATATGCAAATCAATAACTGTTATACACCACATAAACAGAATAAAAGATAAAACCCCTATGATTATATCAATTGATGTAGAAAAAGCATTTGACAAGATACAAACATCCATTTATGATCAAAACACTTAATAAAATGGGTATAGAAGGAAAGTACCTCAACATAATAAAACCCATATATGACAAACCCTCAGCACAATGGGAAAAAACTGAAACCTTTTCTTCTAAAATCAGGCACGAGACAAGGACATCCCCTGTCACCATTGCTATTCAACATAATGCCAGAAGTTCTAGCCAGAGCCATTAGGCAGGAAAAATAAACAAAAGGTATCCAAATTGGAAATGAAGAAGTTAAACTGTCACTTTTTGCAGACGACATGATCATTTATATAGAAAACCCTAAAGACCACCAGAAAACTGTTAAAAATAATAAATGAAGAGAACTATATACATAAATGAACACTGTAAAGTTGCAGGATACAAAATCAATGTACAAAAACCCACAGCATTTTTATATATAAACAATAAAACTTCAGAAAAAGAAATGAAAACAACGATATCATTTGCAATCAAAACAAAAAGAACAAAATACTTAGGAATAAACTTAAAGTACGTGAAGGACTTATACACAGAAAACTATTAGACACTATTAAAAGAAATTGAAGAAGATACAAATAAATGGAAGAATATTTCATGTTCATGGATTGGAAAAATCAGCATAGTTAAAATGGCCATATTAACCAAAACAATACACAGATTTAATGCAATTCCCATCAAAATCCCACAAACATTCTTTCAAGAAATAAATAATAAAGCATTTGACAAGATACAACACCCATGTATGATAAAGACATTGAATAAAATGGGAATTGAAGGAAAGTACCTCAACATAATAAAGGCCATATATGACAAACCCTCAGCAAATATTATACTGAATGGAGAAAAGCTGAAACCTATTTTCCTAAAATCAAGAACAAGACAGGGATGCCCCCTGTCACCACTACTGTTCAACATAGTTCTAGAAGTTCTAGCCAGAGCAATCAGACAAGAGAAAGGAATAAAAGGTATTAGAATCAAGAGAGAAGAATTTAAACTGTCACTCTTTGCAGATAACATGATCCTTTATATAGAAAACTCTAAAGATTCTATCAGAAATCTATTACAAATAAAAGACAAATACAGTAAAGTCACAGGCTACAAAACCAATGTCCCAAAAGCAACTGCATTTTTGTATGCCAACAATGAAACTTCAGAAAGAGAGATGAGAGGATCCATTCCCTTTGCCATTGCAAACAAAAAAATGAAATACCTAGGAATAAATCTAACAAAGAACGTGAAGGACTTATACACTGAAAACTATAAGACATTGTTAAAAGAAATTAAAGAGAACACAAAGAAATGGAAAAACGTTTCATGTTCATGGATTGGAAGAATAAACATTGTTAAAATGGCCATACTCCCCAAAGCAATATGCAGATTCAATGCCATTCCCATCAAAATCCCACAGTCATTCTTTCAAGAAATAGATAAAAAGGAAAGCTGGGATGCTTAGGTGGGTTAAGCGCTCACTTTGCAGCCCTGGGGACCAAGGATCGAATCCCAGCCCTGGCCCGAGTGGACCCATATGCTGAACTTGGGAGTGCCCCCAGTTCAGTTCTCACCGGAGTGAGACCCCGGACTAGTTCCTGCCCTATAGAGCCCTGCACCCACCTGTGGCATGAAACTATGTGGAAAAATCAATGAAGTGCAACTATAGAGACTGTTCTGGGCCCTCCTCCTTCTCTTTGTCACTGTATCCCTCTCTGTCTCTCTCTGTCAAAAACAATAAAGACAAATCTTAAAAAAAAAAAGGAACGTATCTTTAAAAAAAAAAGAAATAGATAAAAAAATTATTAAATTTGTATGAAACCACAAAAGACCACGAATCGCAGAAGCTATCCTAAGAAAAAAGGATAAAGCTGGGGGCATCTCGCTGCCTGACTTTTATCTGTACTACAAAGCCTCAGTAATCAAAACAGCTTGGTACTGGCAGAAAAACAGACCCACGGACCAATGGAACAGAATTGAAAACCCAGAAATAAACCCACAAATATATGAACAGATTATTTTTTATTAAGGAGCAATAAATATACAATGGGGAAAAGAAAGCCTCTTCAGTATATGGTGCTGGGAAAATTGGAAAACCACATGCAAAAGGCTGAATGTGAACTGCGATCTCTCACCATATACCAAAATTAAATCAAAATGGATTAAAGACCTCCAAATAAGAAAGGAAACAATAAATTGCAGAGAAGAAAACATTGGCACTAAACTTATAGACCTGGGATTCAGGGAGGACTTTATGAATCTGACCTCAATGGCAAGGGAAATAAAATCACAAATAAATGAATGGGACCTTATCAAGCTAAAAAGCTTCTGCACTGCAAAGGAAACCATCAACAAAGCAAAGAGGCAACCAACCAACTGGAAAAAAATATTTGCAAACAATGCCTCTGATAAGGAGCTAATCTCAAAAATATACAAAGAACTTGTACAACTCAACAAGAAAATACAAGCAATCCAATTAAAAAATGGGCAGATAACCTTAACAGACACTTCTCTGGTGAAGACATACATATGGCCAACAGATATATGAAAAAATGCTCCACTTCACTAGCAATTAGGGATATGCAAATAAAAACCACAATGAGATACCATCTTACACCTGTTAGAATGGCTATAATGAACAACGCAAGGAATAACAAGTACTGGAGAGGCTGTGGACCAAAAGGAACCCTCATACACTGCTGGTGGGAATGTAAACTGGTACAACCACTATGGAAGGCTGTATGGAGATTCCTCAAAAAATTAGGAATGAAATTGCCATATGACCCAGCAATCCCTCTACTGGGCATCTACCCAAAAATCCCTAAAAACCTTAATCTTTAAAGATGTTTGTACCCGCCATGTTCAGCGCAGCACAGTTCACAGTGGCCAGAACATAGAAACAACCAAAATGCCCTTCGATAGATGATTGGATAAAGAAGTTATGGTACATTTACACAATGGAATACTACTCAGTGATAAGAAAAGATGAAATACAGACATTTGTGATAACATGGATAGACCTAGAGACCATCTTATTAAGCGAAATAAGTCAGACTGAAAGAATCAGGAAACATATGACCTCATTTATAGGTGAAATATAAAACTGAAAGTAACAAAGACACAGAGACCTGTGGACACGCTCAATAACTGGTGACTGCCTGAGGAAAGGGGAGGAGAGAGGGAGGAGAGGTGGGAGAGGACACCAGCATTATGGACACACTCAATAATTTGGTGGTTACCTGGGGATGGGGGGAAAGTGGGGAGGGAGAGTTGGGTGGGGAGTGGACACCGGATATGTGGTGACAGAGGGGGATCTGATTCTGGGTGGTGAGCACATAATGGGATGCATACGCGATGTGATGTGGACTTGTACATCCAGAAACTGTCTAATTGTTATCAATCAATGTCACCCCAATAAATTTAACAATAAAAAAGAAATAGATAAAAAAAATTCTCAGATTCATATGGAAACACAAAAGGCCTGGAATCACCAAAGCAATCCTCTGGAAAAAAAAAATAAGGTGGAAACATCACGCTCTCTGATTTCAGTCTATACTACAAAGCGTCAATAATTAAAACAGCTTGGTGTTTGCAGAGAAACAGACATACAGACCAACTGAAGAGAATAAAAAACCCAGAAATAAGCCCACAAACATATGGACAGATAATTTTGACAAATGAGCAAAAAATATACAATGGGGGAAGCCGGGATGGCTCAGTGGGTTGAGCGCTCACTTTGCAGCGCCGGGGACC
>PVKE010003730.1:0-20469 GCA_004027555.1 Craseonycteris thonglongyai
CTGTTTGAATTGTGAATAAAAGGAAAAACTTGGTGTAAGTCAGGGCTTGTTGCTCCTGGATGAAACCGGGGTGGCAGCCCAGATTCGAATCTGCTAATAAAATCTCCCTCACCAATTGGCAGAAGAGGGTCTGATTCCACCAAATTTTCTGTGTCGTGGCTGTCTGTCTCGCGGGTGATCTCATTCGGCACAACAATATCCTTATGTGCATATCAATTTGTTTTCATCTGAACTGTGAGCCTATTCATTCTTATCTAGTTATTTTACTTTTGCATAAAATTCTGATTGAAATCAAAACAAAAACATTGTTTTGAATGGCATCTCATGGATGTAATTTATCTCACTACTACTGTTAAAATTTTAGAGATAAGAGTAGGGCAATTAGGTAAGTAAATAACATATATATAGTATGTTTACTATATAAATATATAATGTATATAATTAGATAGATAGATAGATAAATTTATAAGTCTAATTAGTATTTTAGAAATTATACTCTGTAATCTTTCGGTAAGTCATGGAATTAATGAGATAGCAACAGCACTACTTTAATTGAAAAGAAATAGGGTAGAGAAAAACTATAAGTGTACAGCACATAGAAAGTTTAGCATGGCGTCTTAAAGCTTTTTTTCATAGAGAAGCACATTTCATACAGAAGTACACACATATAAACATATATATACATATATACCTACATATGCATGTAGTATATAAATATATAAAATGTGTTTCTTACCATGAGTAGTGGCTAAAATTTTTGGAAAAACTGGACTATATAATATAAAGATGAGTAAACTGATTAAGAATCCAAAATATCTGTTCTACTAAGATAAAAGAAAGAAAAAGAAAGAGATAAATGCCACCGAATCTTTCTTTCAGATTATGGTATTAAAACCTTTTAGATGTTGAGTCCTTACTTTGACTTATTATCTTATATGAATTATATCTAAAATCATCAAGGGTATTAACCAAGAACCAAATTCAGAGTTTGATATTAAAGGTTTATTTCACTAATGAAAATTTAGTGCTAATTGTATCAAATTTGCATCCTCACTCACCATGGACTAATTTGTTTGTTTTTACTCATAAATATAGATTGGTTTTAGACCTAGACAACCATTTAAAAAACCAGTTTCACCCAAAATAGTCAGGTGATACTCTTAAAACAATCAGAATCGTTCTCTCTCCAATATAAAGGAAAAGGCAGCCAATGAAAAGAACAGAGTGAGACAAGAGTAGGGAGGTCCTGAAAAGATCAAAATGAAGAGCAAGAGCAAAACCAGTTTTTGGTGGTTGAATCTTGCCTTTCCAGGTCAGAGAAGCACCTCTAAACCCTAATTTGCATTATTGGGGAAAAGAATAAGGGAGAACAGGAAGAGTTAGGATTGACACCACAGACCTCTTTTCGCTGAGTTGGGATTGCTAACAGGAATAAGCACCCTGCTAGCTGACCTCCTATGTCCAGCCTCACTGAAGAACAAATGTGCTAAGGGACCCTGCACCTCCACAAGAGCCCAGGCCTTTCGCTCATATCCTCAGACAGCTCATCTTTTTTCTTTCATTTTTATATTTTATTATTAAATTTGTTGACATTTGTTAGTAAAATTAGAGAGGGTTCAAGTGTACGATTCTACATGACATTGTCTATGTGCTGCATTGTGTATTCATCACCCAGAGTCAGTTCTTCTTCCATCACCATATGTTTGACCCTCCATTTCCTATCTATTGCTCCCTCCCCCCTTACCCTCTGATAATCACGAAACTATTGTCTGTGTTCATGAGTTTTTGTTTCTTTGCTTGTTTGTCTCGTTCCTTTGTTGCTTTCAGTTTTATATCCCATCTAGGCATGAAGTCATATGGTTTTCTACTTTTTTAATTTAGTTTGCTTTGCATGATAATCTCAAGGTCCGTCCATGTTGTCACAAATGACAGTATTTTATCTTTTTTTATGGCTGAGTGATATTCCATTGGGTAAATGACCACATCATTTTTATTCAGTCATTTTTTTGAAGGACACTTCAACCACAGTCACAATGGCCAAAAAATATTGTCATATGACCCTTGTGCTAATTCACACTTTAAAAGAATTAAAACTAGGAGGAGAATCAACCTTATTTTTCCTGTCCTTGTTTTTTGACCCTTAAACAGATTCACACTTTTAAAAAATTAATTAGAAGTGCCAACTATAATCTTAACCTAATTGGAGGTGTTCCTGTGCTATAATATTTTATAGTTTGAATTTTGTGAATTAATTATTTCCTTGTGGTTAGTTAACTTTACCTGGGTTTACTATTGGATTCTACTACTTTCAGTTGAATAATTTCAAAGAGCAATATCTTTCATGTGCAAAAACTAAATACTCCTATGAATTTGGGAACTCCAAAATATTTACTGAGCAACGCCCCCAAGTACTTGCAGAGCTAGAATATATATTTTGAAGAGAACCGTTATTTCTCTTTTGTTTTTAAGCCTCTTTTCTTTGTACGTCTTACACATACTTTCTCTTGCATATAGTTGTCAGCTGTTATTATCAAGGGCTGTTCTGAGAAACTCTAAAAACCATTTAAAGATCAATATCCCTTAGAGGAGAAAGAGGCTGGAAAATTATGGGGAAGCAATTCCCAGAGTTTGGGCTGTCTTTCTTTTATTAAAAAAAAAGAGAGAGAAAAATTGTTTACGTTAAGAAAAATACGAAAATAAAATAATAGACAACTATAAGTTGCCAAGAAAAAAACCAAGATTATAACATTTTAACTTATTAACTTCAGATCTCTTATCCATTTTGTGTGAGCTTATTTTTAATATGCATAAGTCTCTCTTTGCCCTTTTCATAATACATATTCTTGCCTGCTTTCTTTAGGATATGTAATCTCTGTCATAAGATTGAAGTACTTCCTTCCAGGCAAGATTTTTTTTTTCTTTTATTAAATAATCACACAATTTTCTTAGCTTTAGTTCTCTATAAAAAATGAATATATTCATATATCCACCTTACAGAGTATTTTGAGAATTAAATAAGTTAATAGATGTAAAATGCTTATGATAGCACTTAAAACGTTATATGGTCAAGAAATTTAGTTGTCTAGTAAGTTCTTAGTTACCACTAACAATATCCACAAACGCTATACATTATTCTTTAAACATGTTTTAATTTAGATTAGGTTGAGTGCTATGGAACTGATGATAGTTGACCTTATTTGATCTATAATAATAAGCAATTTTATATAATTGAATCTACTATATGAGGGAAACCCCCCAAGTAAAATTTGTTTATTAAAAATTGTGTATTTGTTTACATGTTTAAACTTTAGTTATCTTCAAAATACTCTCCATTTGATGCAATACCCCTATTGAGACACTTTTTCCACTGTTCAAAACAGTTTGTGAATTTGTCAATTTTGATGCCTTTTAGTGCTTCTGCCAACTTTTCCCCCTCTTCCACGTTGTCAAAACATTTCTATTTGAGGATTTTTTTCATCTGGGAAACAAACACATGAAAATGTCTCTAGGGCAGAGACGGGGTGAATAGGGAGGGTGGGGCACAGAGTTCATGCCATTTTTTAGTCAAAAACTGCTGACCACTCAGCGAGGTGTGGGCAGGTGCACTGTCACGTTGCAAGTTGTTTATGTCACTCACCCATCATGAAATGGGCAAGAGTCTTGAAAGAGTTTAAAAAAAAATTCACTGAAGCCCAAAGCGGCCTCTCACAACAACGCCAGCCGGTACAGTGATGCTGATGGGTTCCCAGAACACTCACCCAGCGGCGGGAAACCTGCGCTACAAGGGCCCCGCCCTCCAGGAGAAACTTCCGGTTTCTTTTGGGTCCCATCTTGTAATAATGAAATCTTTTGATGAGTTCTTAGCTTAACGTTTTAATGATGTCTGTGATATAGTCAGATACAGTGGTACGTTGGGACTCATGGATAATTGGTTCTGCGAGGTCCGGGGAATACCAAAAGCGACACGTACCAAACAAAATTTTCCCATGAGGAATAACATGGTGATACCTCAGGACTCGTCATTCATTGGTTCCTGGAAGCATGTCCGGTATCAAACAAATAATGAGAACTGGGACAAAATTTTCGTGTCAAAATGTATCCAGTACCAAATTCAATGAGTTTCAAAGCAGTTCAGTACCAAGGTATGACTGTAATAAGCTATAAACAGTTCTCTTACTCCTGCCTTTCTTACCTTTCTTCCCCACCCACCCACACACAGATTTTCCCCACATGGTTATAGCTAATGCAGAAAAATACTGTTTTGGACTTACGGTTTCATTTACTATCAAAAAATACAGAATGTCATCACTGTGCAACAAGAACTGAGGGCACTTTCCTGCTTGGGAAGAGGAATGATAGAACATCTACTTAGCTGTGACTGAATCTATGCATAATATCATATTCTTGCAACAAATAACTTTTTACTTAAATGCCCTTTTCTAAAACTTAGTGTTGTAATTATTACTTCTGTTTACAACACTTCTATAAAGAAGAAAATTAAACTCACATGGTTTGAAGATAAGGGACTAAGTCAAATGCTGAAGCCAGAACATAGTCGCCCAGCAGCCTTCAGGAATTCAGAGAAGATGCCCAGGTGTTTGAATGAACCTCTTTATGGGCTTTTGGAGGAGTGCTTGAAGGACATTAGCAGAATTGCACTTTGTCAAGATATCCCTGATTGCAATCATCATATTCGAGGTTGAAAACAAGAATGGAAACAATCCCCATCCCCTTTCAGCTGCATACTTTTAAAGCAGAGTAAATGTAAAGTAACTGGGTAAAATGCAGAGCCCTGTAGGAACATAGAAAGAAGGACTGATTTTTTAATCTGCGAACAGAGCTGGTAAGAAGCTCAGTTTTATTGAAAACCGGCCACTTGGTAAAGCTCAAGGTTAGAGGAGATGCGGGTGCTAATTCTTTGGAACTCATTCAGATAGTGGAGTGAATGTTTCTTTATTCTGCTTTTTCTAAGAACTCTCTTTGAAAGTATGAATATAAAGTATTATTAACATAAATATTTAAATGAAACAAAATAACTTAGCAGAATTAGAGAAGTAATTATCTAGGTATAACTAGAGTCTGTACCCGTACATCAAAACTGTAATAAGCTCCACATGCATTTGAAGGCTGAGCTATTTGATTAAAGGTTTTATAGGCTCCTTCTCTGTCTACTACACTTAGAGGTTCTTTTAAAAATCTGATCGATTGTAAAATGCTGTGGATTCTGCACGTACATTTATGTGAAAATACCTAGATGAATCTTCTGAGCTGGAATGTTTTCAAAGTTGAAAGAAAACCCAATTAAATCTGGTAGATTTATTAGCTGGGGTGTGACTGGGGGTGGGTGAGTGGGTGAAGGGTCTAAACAATGTGCAGCTGAATTGCAAGCACCTCCAAATGGTCTTTACCTTTCCTTTGAACATTGCCTTTCAAAGCAGGATATTATCAAACCCACAGAATGTCGTTGGCATGTCCTCCCAAGTGAAGATATTGGCAAGAAATTCACCAACCTTTGGGGAAGCCGAAATGGCTTCAGCAGGTTCAGCAATTCATCTTGCACCTCTGGGGTCAGAGGACCAAATCCTGGCCCTGGCTTATGTGGACCCATATGCTGAAGTAGGATGTGCTTCCCATGCAGGAGAACCCAATTCAGTTCCTGCTCCCATGCAGCTCTGTGCCCACCTGGGAATGAAACTATGTAGAAAACTAATGACGTGCAACCATGGAGACTGGTCTGGACCCTCCCTCTTCTCTCTGTCTCTCTCTGTATATTTTTATAATATATTTTGATATATGAATTGACATTGTCTTAGCTTTTATCTGTGTGTTTTTTAAAGCCTTACTTGGAAAACTTAGCCTTTCTTTTCTCACCAGAGACATTTTCTATTTATTTATTCACTCAATATACATTCATTATGCTTCACTAATGCAATTCACTAAGTTAAACAAGAATTTGTCATTCATCCTCTCGTGTGTCACTCCTACAGGAGCCCCTGAGAATACAGAAAGGAGGGGCACAGTCCCACCTCTGGTTGTTCATATTCCAAGGAATAAAACAGAACAGGAATCTGATAGTGTGTCATTACTTCTGAGATAGTGGCATAAAGATTTTGAGTCAGACCCAGAGAGCTAGAGACCTGATGACTAATTGTACAGTAATCCCCCCTTAGCTGCAGGAGAGACATTCTCAGATTCCCAGTAGATGCCTGAAGCCATGGATAGTAATAAACCCTATATATCCCTATATATGTTTTTAAAATATATATATAGTTGATTTATATTTGATAAAGTTGATTTATAAATTAGGCACAGTAAGAGATTAACAATAACTAATAATAAAATAGAACAATAATACAATAGAATAAAATATCTGATTGTATATGCCCTTCTTCTTCTTCTGACAATGAGACAATAAAATGCCAAACTGATTCCTGAATGTGTGTAACTGTCTCTTCCTTGGGGTCACTCATTTAGAGGGGATGCTTTCTGAAGTCTCTGTATGGGCTCAATGCTTTCTGGCACAACAAGCAGCACTCGATTGAAACATGTTTTCTATTAATGTTTTCTACCCACAAATTTAAAGCCTTTTTTAAATCTTCACTTGGCATTTATCACGCACTGTGGCCGTAACTTTCCCAGTAGGAGATGCAACAGCAAAACTAGCACACATTTCTTTTTTCTTCATCACAATTTTATGGATAGAGAATTCATTCTTATGGTAGGTCTCAGCAACTTCAGCATACAATTTTCGTACTTTCCTTAATAAGTCAAGAATTTTCACCTTTTCACTTAAAGGAAGCATTTTATGGCTCCTCATTGGCAGATCCAAATTGCCAGCATCACCACTCTTGCTTTTGGGGCCATTAAGTGAAATAAGGGAGACTAGAGTACAAGCACTGTGATTCCATGATAGCTGATTTGATAACCGAGATGGCTACTGAGTGACTAACGGCAGGATAGCATATACAGGTGGATACGCTAAACAAAGGGATGATTCACATCCCAGGCAAGACGGAGTAGGACAGCATGAGATTTCATCGTGTTACTCAGAACAGCATGCAATATAAAACTTACAAATTGTTTCTGGAACTTTCCATTTATTATTTTTGAACTGTAGTTGTCTGTGAGGAACAGAAACCACAGACAGTGAAATCGTGGATAAAGGAGACTACTGTAATATCACCCAGGTGAGGTGACCCCTAAGGTAGATTGAACTGTGACATTAGATGACCTACTGCAGTCCTCTGAACCTGACTATGCTTAAAACCTAAGAACAAATTCCTGAATGTGGCTTGGGAATTTTGTGTCAAATTGCAAAAATGCTTAGTATCTCTGCACTGCAGTGCTCATCTAGAGGGTTTAGGTCCATGTGCATGTATTTCTCAGTGAGGAGTTCATTTCATAGAAACAATCTTTTTTTTTCTTTTTAATAGATACCCTAACCTATAAAATGATACAAATATCAAAGTAAGTACAGAAGAAACTTCAGAATGTATAAAATATGAGCTTGTGACTTAATGGAAATATTTTGACAACTAACTTAAAGGACAACTAACTTTTTAAATTGGGATAATAAGAACTTGTATGTCTCTTTATAATTATATGTAGAAACTATATGAAATTATGTACAAAGGTTGTTCAGAAAGTATCCAGCCATGTAATATGAAAAATAGAGGCATTTATAACTGGATTTTTTCTGGACAGCTTTTGTATGTGTTCATGTATAATAGTGTACAATCCACTTACAGATGGAACTAAAAGCCCTGAGGTGGAGGTCAAATAATGCATTTGAGTCCTAGGCAGATATGTTTTGAGTAGTGGCTATTGATGAGTGACTGACAAGGAAAAAGGAAGAGATAAATATGCATGTAAAGAATTTCAATTATTCATGTTTGTTAGGAGGCAACTTCAGTTGAACCAAATGGCATTTCATTTACTGTCTATTATACTGGGAGGGGGTCTAGTAGGCCTAGAGAAGAGAGGGTCTTTTTCCAGAAAACTCCTTTGTGATACAGAGTACTAGGGAAGAACAGCCTCAGGAGAGTTTCTAGGAGGAAAGAAAAGATTACAAAAAAATCCATGTTGCTTTGAATAAAGAATATTCAAGAGCATCGAAATCATTTACCTAATTTTACTATGATAAAATCATGAATTATGTCCGCTTCATAGTTGCAATTAGATGGTACAACAGATGGTGAAGATTTACAGAAATGTTCGCATTCTGGAAAAGACAAGTTTAATAAATTTGTCTATGGGACTCTCTGGGGCTATGGAAAAGTGCTCACAGGCCAAATAAAATGGTAGTTAAGTTTGCAAGAAGGCACAGACCCAGAAAGGGGTATTTTCACATTTCTGCTATCAAGTTCCAAATCCTAATTTGCAAAGGACTTTATTGTTATGAGAACACTAGATATGTGCAGTTTCAAAATTTGTTTCACTTATGTCCACACATTATGACCAGAGTAGATCTGCCAGAAAAGACATCTATTGGCAAAACTGCAATACATCTGTCTTGACCATTCCCTAAACTCAGTAGCATGAGATCATCTGAAATTTAGCTTTTCTTTGAAATACAAATAATGGAAAACTATTCAAACTAGAATCATCCCAGTGGGCCATACAAACTGTATACCTTAGCAAGTCAATTGTTGATTCATTCATTTAAACAAACTAAAAATGTATTTAACATTTCCTATTCTGATAGCATAATAGTAAATATTATGTTCTTCATACTGGGGTGGGTGCGTCTATTTCCTAAGCATTGTATTAACATGGTAAAAATTCAGAATCCTCTTTAGAATGACTTTAACTTCATCAGTAAAGTTCTTTATTGAAGCACCTGTGATTGGATTTTTCTCATTTGCAGTAAAAAACACAATCATCAGATCACTATCAATATATTTTTAACATAGTCACTAAAATTTCATTAAACCCCTTGACATACGAATTAAATAAAATTCTATGTGAGCAAAAATCCTATATATTTTTCAACTTATTTTTGGGTGCAATACCCAGTATTGGATTCACATAATGTATAAACTTTGATCCAAAAATCTGGCACTTTTGGTAGCTATAAATTGCACGTACCCTGGCAATCCTTTGAATTTCAACAGTGACTTGTTTAGAGAGACATCTTCATCTGGAGTTCAAACTTATTATTCAAGTAGTCAACTATACTTCACACTTTTTGTATTGTCTTCTTTGCATACAGTTTCATTATCCACAAAGTGAAGAAGATGTGATATAGCCAAGAAACATTTGCAAGGCATATTTTTTGAAAATATTGATGTCTCTAATATTGTTCTTTTTGACCAGTACCTATCTATTTTAGATTTTTGTACTTGTGACATTATGAAAGGTATATATATATATATATATATATATATATATATATATATATATATATATATATATATATATATATATATATAATGAAAGGTATGCTTTCATATCACCACTTGTTAAAGGAAACCACTCCTCATCCTTTTTCGAGTTCTGGTCCTTTATCTTTTGACTTGTGTATCTGTTTCTCTGGTTATCATGTCAAAAAAAAAAATCGTCATTTACCACTTGTTTCAAAACATAGAAAGGCATAGAATTTGCTCCTAGTCTTTGCAAAACTAAAGTGTTTATACCAGCAATTTGGGTAAACAGGTTTATATTTGGAATATTTTCTTTTCTTTCCAATTCCATTCTTCATGTCCTGAGTCACAATCATCAGTGCTTGACATATGAATATTATATCAGATAGGGCTACCTTCGCTTGAATTTGAATCTTCTGTTGAATAGTCAGCCATACAAATCTGTTGAATATCAGTCTCACTGTTCTCACTCGAGTACCACATTTGGTTTTCAGTGTCACTTGCATACAGATTCAAAGCAGACATCATAAAGGGATTATTTCTACAGTTCACACTTAAACACTGAATATATATAATTATTTCTTGATCATATTTGCAATATATCTACACTCAAAGTAAATTAAATCTGTGCACGTCTCAGAGACGTCAATGTTTTCAATGGCTTAAGAAACACATGGCATATCCGAGGTTTCTTTCTATTTTGTAAGAACTATTTTATAAAATGCTATGTCTAACCAGGGCTACATGATGCTGTTTAAAGGGAGTTCAGGGACATGAGTCAGAATTCTAACCTCTAAGCTTCCTCATTTAAATGCGTTGGGTAAAATCCAGTCACCCAGCTTGCAAAGGATGGGGGTTAGATTGCTCTCTAGCTCTGTGTGACTCAAAACTCTCTCTAAGCATCTCTGCTCTACTTTGCTAGCAATCCTGCCTGCTCTGCCTTACTTCATTGTGGGTGGGCTGTCTCTCCTTCTCAGTTATTTTATTTCAATAACGACATCAACAAAGCTTCAGTTCTTGTTAAGTTGCTGAAATATGTTTTGATTTTTCTCCTACTTTTGAATATTAATATCCTGCTTGTACTAACCGCAGCACTCTGGCTGACACAAAAATTTTAAATTCTGTTTTTCCCAGGATTGGCCTGACTATAAGATTGGCACCACTGTGATGCTGGCGCTGGTTGTTTGGTCTCTGGTGTTCTCACTAATAGATTTTCCATCTGTTATTCTGTCATTTTATTGGTGTGTAACTGTATTACTTTATGTAGCAGTGAACTGAGTCAATGAAGACAGGGTCTCCAGCCACATTCTGACAGGGTAATTTAGTTAGAGGCCTGTTCCATTCAATATTTGATATGTTGTGTGTTTAATTCAGCAATAAACTAAGAACAATACGGTTCTTAGTAGTAACACTATGTGAACAAGTTTCAAAGCTATTGGCATTTTTTTAATATGAAAAATACTCTAAATATTTTACTCTAATGCTGTTATTTGAGTTTTATAGACCAGAACACAGTAATCACAAGGGAGACAAAAACAGAATGAAAGATGCATCTTAGTGACTAAACATAAACTACATGCTTTAAAAGAAGAAGAAGAAGGAAAAGGAGAAGGAGAAGAAGAGGAGAAGAGGAAGAAAAGAAAGATGTGTATAGTTAAAAAAAACCAACAATTAAATCCAAATTTGGTCATATTTCCAGGAAAAAATGTTTTTATCAGATTTCAGTGAGATTCAGATCTACTTTGAAATCACAGGATAAGAAAAATTAGTTAATTCTGTTGAAATGTGATACTAGCAACAAGGTAAACTAAATCCCATTTGCTTCTGAAAAACAAAACAAAACGTATTTTAATGTCATAAATATAAAACACATTTGCAAATAAAAATACATAGAGGAAGAAATATATATTTTGACCACATAAAAATTTGTTCTGAATAGAAAAATATCCAAAAATCTAGGAAATGATGATTAACAATTATCATTAAAGCAAATTAAAAAGAAGAAAAAACTTCAATAAAAGCATCAGTTGGAAGCAACTATATACATCCTTTCTTTTCAAGCTTTTAAGGAACTGAAAATTCTCATGCTATCTAAAATGAAAATCTATCTAATTTATTTTACTGGGGATATATAACATTATTAAAGAGAAAATTATTAATATAGTACAAAATAAATTATAAAACCATCTAATTTAGAAATATTGATGAAAAAAGGTTTGTACCTAAATCTCAAAAAATCAAAACCCAGAAAAATAGATGCAGAAATAAGATAAAACAGCATGACTAAGTAAGGTTAATTCCAAGAATGTTTAAAATCTGAAATAGGGGGATGCTGAAATAGCTCAAGCAATTGAACGCTTGCCTCCCACTTGTGACGTCCGGGGTTCGATTCCTAGCCCTGGCCTGTGCAAACCCATTTGCTGAACTGCGGCACAACTGGTTACCACTGGGATGACAGCAAAGGTTCTTGCCTCCCACGAGAGAGGTCCCCTTTCAGTTCCTGCCCTGCAGCCTCACATCCACCTGTGAGAAACGAAACCATGTCACAGCTAATGATCTAATGATGTACAACTGTGGAGACTGCTTTGGGCTCTCCTCCCTTCTCTCTCTCTCTGTCTCTCTGTCTGACTCTCTGTCTGTCTGTCTCTCTTTCACTCACACACACACACACACACACACACACACACACACACACTTTCAAACAATAAAATAAACCTTAAAAAAAATTTTTTTTGAAATAGTATATTATATCACCAGATTAACAGTAAAAAGTTATCTTGTGAAGGCTGTAAGAGTATTATGTAAAACTGATGTACCTACTTCTGATATTAACTTTTAGAATAAGGAAAACAAAAATATTTTCATATTCAAGAAAACGTATCTATCTTAAGACAATAGTTAATATTTAACTGTGAAAAGGAGAAAACAAAATCAATCTTTCTTATTGTTTTTCATTTGGAAAATTTATTTTGTGTAAAAATAGGTGGTATTTGTGTTTATATACAATGAGTCTATCATTATTTTAAAATTAATGTATATTTCCAAAATCTGAGATTACTATGATAAATATGGATGAATGTAACTCATAATAATCAAAAGGATCTTTGATATCCTCAATAATCTTAAAACTGTAAATAGGGCCTGAGACCAAAAGTCTGAGAGTTGCTCATATACACTCATTTAACTACTTCCTAAATCATAACATTAACTTTTACCATCACCCCAGAAGTTTCTCTCATGCCCCAGTTCACCACCAGATATTTTGACTTCTATCACAATCTGTTATTTTGCTTTTTCTTGAATTTCCAGTAAATAGAAGCATACACTATGTATTTCTTTTGCATCTGTATTTCCTTCCTGAACACAGGGGTCAGCCCTGATGTCATCACATGTTAGCAATCCATTCCTTTTCCTGCCAGGCACTGTTTTATTGTGCAACTATACTGTAACTTGTTTACCCATTTCCCTGTTACTACATGTCTGAATTGTTTTTTTCACTTTTGGCTAATATAAATAGCACTGTGATGAACATTCTGCACAAGTTATTTTGTATATATGTACAGTACTGTGTTTTGGATGTATGTCTAGAGGTAGAATTCCTGGATTACATGACAGGTGTCTATTTAACTTTATAAGAAACTACTGAAACATATAATTTTACTAACCAATGTTACTCTAATACATTTAATTAAAAAATTGCTATAAAGAAAAAAAATTACTAAATAGTTTTCCAAAGTGGTTTATTATTTTACAGCAACAGTGCATGAAATTTTCTTTTGCTTCTCATCCTTGGCAACATTCTTTTGGCTTTATAATACTGTATTGTGGTTTTAATATGCTTGTCCCAAATTAATAATGAAATTGAGCTTTTTAAAAAATATATATATACTCATCCTCCATCTGGATATCTTCTTTGGTGAAATGCCTGTGCAAGATCTCTGTCATCTTTTTTATTTTGGTGGAGGGGTGGAGTTTTTCTTTTTTTTATTGATATCCAGATATTGTTAAATTCTAGATACAAAAAATAAATAAATAAATCCTCAAAATCAATAAGAAAACATGAATGATACCAAATGAAAACATCAATCATACCATTGGAAACATTAATCATACCATCGAAACCAAGCTATGTCTGCAAACAGGGGTTGATAAATACGGCTCTAATTTTTTTTTCCCTGTATGCATGTCCTGTGTTATATATAATAATTTATCAGTGCTGTCCCATTCTGGTCTGGGTCATCAGCAACTACTCTCCTAGGCCTCTGCCCTGTTTCTGGGCCCAGCCATGTAATTTGCTTTTGTCCATGGAATGTTAGCAAACATGACATAACTAGAGGCTTGAAAAAAGCTTACAAGCTTCCATTCCCTGTCTTGTTTCTCTGTTTTCTCCATGAAAACATGCCCAAAAAGCCTTCAGGAGGTTGAGGCATGATGAGAAGAGCTGAGTCAAACTTGTCATCATAGCCAATGACATCCCACAGCAGGTGACAGTCAAACCATCTTCCAACATGTGAGCCAGCCCAGGCAAGTTTAGCAAAGCCTCTCACTAATGAGCTGACTGCAGGCACATGAGTAAATTTAAGGTAGAAAAATCACCAGCCTACCAAGAATTGTAAGCTACATAATGATTATTCTTGGAAGCCAATGGATTTTGTGGTTGGTTGTTATGTCGCACAAATGTTGCAACAGTTAACTGATGCACATGTGCAAATGATTACATAAAAGGTATCTACAAAAATAATGCAAAATGTATTTAAATTTATTAGCACTCAAAACAATAAAACTCAATCAACCAGGAGATATCATTTCTCACTCATCAAATTGAAAATCATTTTCTTAGACACGATGAAAAGTGGTGAGGCAACTGACTGTAACATTGCAACTGTAACTTGTTATATCTTTCCTGGAGGGCAGATATGCAGTATGTATCAAAAGTTAAAGTATACATTCCTTTACACACTTGATTTTAGCCAAAAGGCCGAGAAGTGATCCATTTAACACAGCAATTTCAATTTTCTAATACTATGAATTAAGGACATATGTGCAAAGATGTGTATAGAATGACATTTATAGCCAAAAAATCTAACAAAACCAAACAAAAACAATATAAATACCCTTCAATATGAGAATAGCTAAATCATATACAGTACATCCATATTATGGAATGTAATAAAATTATTAAAAATCATAAAAAATATTGTATTCTGTAATAAAGAAATATATCTGACTGCTATTAAATATAAAAGCAAGGTGAGAAAGAAGTCATTTACTATAATAACATTTATATAAATATATATTAGTGCATATATATGTGGACATGTATATGTACAGGTAGTGAAAAAAAAGATTTATTGCTAAGAGGGAAAAGAAAATGAAGGGGGAGAAGGAAGTAGAAACTATCATTTTCTTCAAGATTTAAATATTTCTTGAACTCTTTTCAATAAGAGCATATTCATTTAACACTGCAAAATGAATACCTTTATTTAAAAGAGCATCCAGAAAATAAATTAAAACCATAAAAATATATAGAAGACCAATTTGTGAATATTTAGTAGATTCTAGACTATGGTCAGATGTCCAAAGGGGGTTAAAAAAAAAGAAAATGTCATAAAAACATTGATAAATCTGAATATGTAAAAATTAAACATATCTTCATATAATAAATCACTGAAAGCAAATTAAAAGTTCATCAACAAAACACTTTAAAAAACATTGCCACAGGCATAGAATTAACATCCTTCATACATAAGCAGATCTCATAAGACAGGAGAAAAAGATTAAAAAGTACTAAAGAAGGTAGAGGGCACAGGATCAACTACCAAGGAGAAACACAGACAAACATAAAAAATAAAAATAAATAAAAATAAATAAAAAAACCCGCCTTGAATAACAGCCAATAAAATGTACATTAAAACATTACCAAGGTGCCATTTTCGCCTTTAAACTGAGAAAGAATAAATAGTGTTTACAGAGATAAAACTCTTAATGGATCTGCAGTGAAAACAGGTCATCACAGCTGCTACTGGTGGGAAGGCAAATTGATAGACATGCAAAAGAACAATTTAGCAATGATTTAAAAAGATGATCAAAAGAAAATATGCACAGACATTAACAGTGGCTATCTCTAGAGAGTAGGAGTAAGAATAACCTATTTTTGTTACTTGTCTTTTTAAAAATATATACTCAAAAATGATTCACAGCCTGCCTGCCCCATAATAGAGGTTCTTGTAAGCAGAAGGCTATACATCTGCTACATAGACTATGGTGGGACTTTGGCATCGTGCTTGCCTGGAACTCTTGATTATTGGGAGGGTTCCTGGGATGGAAGGTGGAATCACAATACTAAATTGAGAATGGAACACAATCCCTACCAAACAAGTCAACACTAAAAACTGACTGGAGGGGAAGCTGGAATGGCTCAGCAGGTCGAGCACTCATTTGCAGCTCTGGGGTCCGAAGATTGAATTCCAGCCCTGGCCCATCCAGTCCCATATGCTGAACAGGGGTTTGGCCCCAGTTCAGTTCTTGCTGGGGCGACCTTCCCATGTGGGAGGCCCCAGTTTGGCTTCTGCCCTGGGCTTGCTTCCCATGTGGGAGGCCCCAGCCAGTTCCTGCCCTGCACAACCTCCCAGCGACCTGTGGAATGAAAACTATGTAGAAAACTAATTACGTGCAACTATAGAGACTGCTCTGGTCCCTCTTCTCTCTCTCTCTCTCTCTCTCTCTCTGTCAAAAACAATAAAAATAAATCTTAAAAAAGGACCTGAGTAAAAACACTACAAAGTCTTCAGTTGTAATCTTTTGGGGTGGTGAAAATGCTGAGTGAATTTGTATTACTTACATATTTTGGCAAATTCCAGTTACCCAAATGAGTATATATTACACTTAAAAAGGAAGGAATGTTTCTATAACTGTAATTAAGTATTTATTTGGGGGAAAGGATTGTTTTCAATATACAGAATATCTTGTCATAGGGTTCTGTTTCAATCTGTTGTCAATGTTGCAAGTGATGGAACTTTGTTTTATCTGTACCAGTTTCCAGTTTTGGTGTGCATGTGATTTTTTTTTTTTTTATCATGGCATCAAAAAACTATTTCTATTCTTTATCCTACATTTTTTCTTCATTAATGTCTTCCTCTGGCCCTCAAAAGGTAATTTCAAAAGCTCAAAAAAGTCAACATCTCTATATGCAGTAAAGGTTTGTGCTTCTTAAATAACTTTAATGTTAATACTTTTGCTGTATTTTTAAGGTACTTTCTTTCATATCAGCTGGTTTGCTCCTCTTTCTCCTGCACACTGCCTACAAAAATCCTACTTTAATTATACCACTGTTGAAACATCAAAAGAAAGCCACAGCACAATGGATGTATTCTTTGTAGGTTTAATATTACTTGTTAAAAGAAGTTTTCTTTACTTACTAGGCAAAGAAACCAAAATAGAGTTGAGTTTTATTGAAACATGTCCTACAGTAAAGTTTCAGTTCAGACCTTTAAGATCAGATCTGATATGAGGAAGGTCAGTCACTACATTTCTTCAGATAATAATACACACACTCAATCATTCTTCATGTTTTACTTTCATTCTTTTATTGAAGATATTTTTATAAAAGTGGATGTGTTCCCTCTTTCCATACAATATATAGTAACTTAAGCCAAATCAGCCTGGACAGATAATTAAATTAATCATTGTATCTACAGTTAAAGTTTAGAAAAATAAAAGAAAAATGTTAAAAACTCAGTCTTATTGAGGACAAGAAGAAATTAGAGCTCAGGACTACTGAATAATTTTATAACTTTCTGCTATAACTTTTAATTCAGTAACCATATGGCTGGCTAGCCTTCATTGGCTTCCCTCTATACCTTAAATCAAATCCAAACTCCTGGCCATAGCTCAGAAAGCCATGATTTGTTTCAAACATAGCTTTCTAACTTCACCTGGTGTCACATTATACCTGCTCCCCTACCCCCATTCTGGCTGCTAGTTCCTAGAATACATAAGTCATCCTACTTCTAGGTCTTTGAATGTGCAGTTCCATATATCCAGAATGTGCTTGTCCCCACTTCATATTCTTGATTCCTTCTCATCTTTCAGGGATGGAAATGTTTCACTTTAATAGATTGTCCTTTCGTTACTTACTTTCAAATCTCTGCACTCAGTTTGTTTCTTTCTAAGCATGCATCACAATTTATAATTACAGTTGACCTTTAAACAGCACAGGTGTTGGGGCACTGACCCACCTCACATTGAAAGTTCACATACAAGTTTGAGTCCCTCCAAACTTTACTAATAACCTACTGTTGACTGGAAGCCTTACCAATAACATAAACAATCAATTAACACCTATTTTATATGTTATATATATTATATACTATATTCTTACAATAAAGTAAGCTAGAAATAAGAAAGTATTATTAAGAAAGTCATTAGGAAGAGAAAATACTTTTATAGTATTTATTTATTATATATATTATATACTATATTCTTACAATAAAGTAAGCTAGAAATAAGAAAGTCATTAGGAAGAGAAGATACTTTTACAGTATTTATTGGAAAAAAAGACTCATGTAAGTGAACCTGCATAGTTCAAACCTGTCTCAACTGTATCCATTGGGTTTCTTAATACCTATCTTCCTGCCTACAAGCCAAGACCCAAGAAAGAAGCAATTGGAATAAGCCAGGAGGGCTCAGCAGGTTGAGCACTTGTTTTGCAGCCCCAGGGTCTGAGGATTGAATCCCGGCCCCAGACTGTGAGGACCCATATGCTGAACTGGGGTGTGCCCCCAGTTTGGTTCTTGTGGGGCAAGCCTCCTATGCAGGAGGCCCCCAGTTTGGCTCCAGCCCGTGGCATGCTTCCCATGTGGGAGACCCCTGGCTTGTTCCTGCCCTGCGTAGCGTCATCCCCACCTGAGAAATGAAACTATGTCAAAAAAAACTAATGATGTGCAACCATAGAAACTGCTTTGGGCCTTCCCTCTTCTCTCTCTCTCTCTCTGTCAAAAACAATAAAAATAAATCTTAAAAAAGAAAAAGAAGCAGTAGTGTAGCATACCACTAAACATCTAACAGTAAGTTAGCATATACTTCATGATCAATGAAGATTTGGAAAGTGAATGATAATATTAATACATACATACAAGAGCTGTCCAGAAAAATATCCAGCCATAAATGCCTCTATTTTTTATATTACATGGCTGGACACTTTCTGGACAGCCCTTGTACATGCATACTCGAACAACCTATACTAAGAAGAGCACACACTTCAAGGGTTCTTATGGAATGAGCTATGGCTTCAATTTTATAGCAAACGTATTTTTCTAACCCATCTTGCTGCTGAGTGTAGCCAAAGTTCAAAGCAATATATGATAATTAATAGAGACAAAAGTGTTCATAAAGTCAAGAATAGTAAGGTCAAAAGGGATTTGAAATGTCTTGCTTTAATCTTTCACTCTTCTAGAGCTTAGTAGCAGGTAGATCCAGACAATATTCAGAACATAAGACCAGGGCACCTCTAAGCAATAGTTCTAAAATAGCAATTTAGAAGAGAATGCCCAGAATCTGTCCCCCAGAAGCTGTAAAAGGCTAAAGGTGAGTTTAAAACAAACAAACAAACAAATAAACAAATCACCTTGAAAATTCAAAAGTGAACCCTAAAATGCTCTGCTTGATCTAGCCCTGCCTACCTCTCTATTCACACCCACTGTCCTCTCACTCACTGAGTTTCATCCATATCATCATGTTCTCAATCATTTCAGGGGGACAAACTCTGTTTCAAGGAATTTGCTCATGGTTTTCCTGGCCTAGAATAATTTTTCTGTTATTTAGCCAGACAACTACCATCCCCTACAAGCTTCACCTTAAACTATCACTTTATTCACTTAAACGTATCACTTCCTGAAAAATAAATCAAGTGCCCTTGTTTTACTTTGTTGTAGCATCCATGAATTTCTTACATACAATCTATGCTAATTTTTGCCATTAGAATGTCGTTTCTGCCCCCTTAGTTGATTTATTGGTGTCTTATGACCCAGGTTTGCTAGTTTCTTCACCATTAGTATTTGTTTCCTAGGGCTGCCATTACAAAGTACCACAGATTGGGTAGCTGAAACAACAGAACTTTGTTCTTGCACCATTATAGAGGCTAGAAGTCCTAGGTCAAAGTATTCACCGTGTTGGTATCTTCTAAGGCCTCTGCCTGGCTTATAGGTGGTCTCCTTTTCCTGTATCTTCACAGGGTCTTCTTGCTATGCATGTCCGTGTCCTAATTTCTCTTTTTCTTTTTCTTTCTTTCTTTCTTTCTCTCTTTCTTTCTTTCTTTCTTTCTTTCTTTCTTTCATTTTTGTTTCTTTCATATATATATACGTTAATTTTATTAAATTTATTGGGGTGATCTTGGTTAGCAAAATATATAGGTTTCAAGTGTACAACTCTATAATACATCATTAGGCGTTTACCACCTAGAGTAAGTTTTCCTTCCATCACCATATATTGGGTGTAGTCTCTTTTTATAAGGACATCAGTCATTCTGAATTAAAACCCACGCTAAAGTTTTCATTTTCATTTAATTTAATTACCTCTTTAAAAACCTTATCTCAAAAATATAGTCACATTCTGAGGTCCTGGGGCTTAGGGCTCTTGAGAGAAGGAACATGATTTTGCCCATAACACCAGTATAGTCCTGGTGCCTTCCTCAGAGTTTGGTGAATTATAAGTGTTTTTATAAAATATATATATATTTGTAAAAGAAGTGAATAATTTGCTACAATATTTCTTTGGTCAATTAAAAGGAACAGGAAACAAGTCACTTTTGATAAAATTCTCTAACACAGCTTTTCAAAAACTGTACTTCCGGGAAAATTACAATGAATTTTAAACATTAAGTTGCCACGTTCTTTTCCTGAAAGATTGAGGTAGTTTTATCTTACATGAACACCCCAAGAAGAGAGGATCCAATAAACTTTTTAGCCAGAGAAGCAAAAGATACCAATCTTGAAGCTAAAATCTATGCATGATTTCAAAGGCTCAAATTTTTTGAAGTACTGTGTTTAGTCTTAGTTGTATCAGACATGAGAAGTTTATAAATTACATCTTCCTTGTAACTGCAGTCATT
>PVKE010003730.1:20569-69964 GCA_004027555.1 Craseonycteris thonglongyai
TGGGTAGTCTATAAATTTCAAACCTTTCAAAAATAACCAATAAATATCTTACTGGAGTAAAAACGTATTATTCAAAGTATCGATACAAAAGAAAAGAAGGTTAAGTGGTTACATGGAGCCAGATATCTTGACAATAATCCCAAGAGAAGGATATTTTAATACAAGATTGATATCGCGTGCCATAATTGCAGTATTCTACAAATACATTATTTAAATCAATGCAGTTCACTTGCAAATACTTTGCTGTTACTGTTTTACTTTTCACTGTTATTTTGTTCAATTTTGTTCAACTGGTAGGATGCTTGCATACATTTACAGAAAAAAGACTTTTAGAATGCAGCTAATATAAATTTTGATGTTTTTAATGTTATTTTTTGAATATCAATAACAATTTACATTTTATTTTGATATACAGTTTTAGGATTTTTCACACATATATAAATACATGTAACTGCCCATAATAGGACAAAAAAACAGGTTCATCGCCTTAAAAATTCTCTTTTTTTAACTCTTTATAGTCATTCCCTTCTTTCAAACCCAACCCTAAAACACAATGATAGTCTCCCTCACCACCAGAGTTTCATCTATTTGGGACTGTCATGTTAATGGAAGTACATCCTATTTAGCTTTGTGAGACTAGCTTCTTTCACTTAGCAGAATACCTTTAAGATTCATCCAACTTCTTGCATGTATCAATAGTTCATTCCTTTCTATTGCTGAATAGTATTCCATTTCATACATTTATCAAAATATATTCACTCATTCTCCCATTAAAGGGTATTGGGCTGTTTCTAGTTTTGGCAATTTGAATAGAGCTACTATAAACATTATTAGCATGCAGTTTTTTGTGTGAATTTAAATTTTTATTTCTCTGAGGTAAATGCCTAGAAATAGAATCACTGGGTCACATGTTTAAATTATAAGAAACCATCTAATTATTTTTTGAGTAGCTGTAGAATGTTGCATTCTCACAAGCAACATCTGAAATATCAGTTGTTCAACATTTCACTAGTATTTATTGTCACTATTATTATTATTATTTTAATTTTAGCTATTTGAATAGATAGTGCGACAGTTTCTCATTCTGGTTTTGATTTGTATTTTCCTAAATGTGAATAATATTGAACATCTTTTCATGTGATTATTTGCTTTTCTTACATTTTCTATTTTGAAGATTTTGCTCAAATCCTTTGCCTGTTTTTCCATTTGCTTAGTCATTTTCTTATTGTTCAGCATTATTTTTCTTTATATATTTTTCATACAAGCCTTTTGGGGGTGCATGATTTGAAATTATTTTCTCCATTTGGTAGCTTGTGTTTTTATTTTTATTATTTTTAAGATTTTTATTCTTCTTTTGACAGAGAGACAGAGAGAGATAGAGAGAGAAGGGGGAGGGCCCAGAGCAGTCTCCACAGTTGTACATCATCAATTTTTGACATGGTTTTGTTCCACACAGGTGGACAGGGGGGGAGGAGGGGCTGCGCAGGGTGGGAACCAGGCTAGGGGGACTCCTACATTGGAAGCACAACCCCCACAACCTGGGGGTTGAACTGGGGGCCTCCCACATGGGAAGCTCACTAAGGTGAGAACTAAACTGGGGGTCTTCTACATGGGAAGCACTCTCCAGTTCAGCATATGGGTCTGCACAGGCTGGGGCTGGGATTCGATCCTCAGACCAAGGGGCTGCAAAGCGAGCACTCGTCTCAGCCATCCTTGCTGCCCCATGTTTTCATTCTTTAAAGGTGTTTTAGCACAACAACAAAAAATTAATTCTGATGGAATCTAATTTACCCATTTTTTAATAATTTATACTTTTATCTAAGAACTTTTTGTCTTAACCTAGGACACAGAGATTTCTCCTAAGTTTTTATCTAGGAGATTTATATTTATAAACCATTTTGAGTTCATTTTTTGAATAGTTTGAGATTTAGTTTGAGGTTTATTATTTTACATATAAGTATGACCAATTGTTTGACACCTTTGTCAAAATCAGTTTTCCATATTTGTGTAGGGATAGTTGTAGACTATCTATTTTCTTCCATTAATTTATGCTTCTATAACTTTGGCAACACTACAAGTTTTTATTATTGCAGCCCTTTATAATGTCTTAAAGTTGGGTAGTATGATTCCTCCCACTTTATTCTTTGCTTTCTAAATCACTGTAGATGTTACAGTTCTTTTGCCTTTCTAATACATTTTACAGTCACTTGGTGAATCTATAAAAAACATCTGCTGGTATTTTGATTAATACTGTGTTAAACCTATGGACCAATTTAAAGGGAATTCACATATTTACTACATTGAACATTCAAATTTATAAACATCACATGTCAATGACTATTTCGGTCTTCTTTGATTTCTTTTATCAAAGGTTTGTAGTTTTTAGCATACAAATTCTGCATAGGTTTTGTGAAATATATACATAAATATTTCATATTTTGGGAGTGATTGTAGTTAGATTTTTCTTTTATTTTTGGTGTCTTATTGTACTAGTGTATAAAAATTCAATTGATTTCTATGTCTTGATTTTGTATTCTGTGACCTTGTTAAACTCATTTATTAGTTCTAGAAAGTTTTTTTTTTAATTTTTTTATTACATATACTTCCTAGAGTTTTGTGCATACATAATCATGCTGACTACAAACATAAATACAATAGATGCTCCATTAACCCAAACTCAAGCAACCTGTGCCCTCAAACCATCAGCACCATTTTTTGGCTGGTGGCTTGAGTTTCTGTTAATGAAGAGTCTACTTACAGTTATCTAGCATCTAACAATCCCCATGGATGTGGGTTGAGAGTCTGCTACAGTTTTAATTCTTCCTTTCTAATTCTTCCTTGTGTGCCTTTTTGCCTCACTGCACGTGAAGAGGAATAGGAAACACAAATATCATTGCCTTCTCACCTTAAAGCCAAAGCATTCAGACACTGTTGGTGAGCCTGCTACAAACTAGGGGTGTGGTAACTGATATAATTTCAATCTTTTTCAGATGACACTCTGAGACCCAACCTTATCTCTTCAGGTGTTTCTGTGGTAGGAAAGAAGAGAGTCCTCTCAAGTGATCAAAAGCCTCAAAGTGGTTACTGATTGCTACAAACCACAACTATGTGGAGGGCAAGCATGTCCGCATTCAAAGGAGTCTTCTACCCTGGGGTCAGCATTTGGGTTAACATATGATTTGGGCTCATATTCTCTTCCCTAAATAAAACTCAATTAAAAGTAAGTTTTCTTCTCTTTTCAAATGCCCTGCATTAAATATTACTTACAGTATTTTGCCATGTATAATGCATACTTTTGTGCCTAACATTGTGAGGGAAAAATAAGGATGCATGTTGTGCATGGGTAGTACTAATTCCATACAACATAAATGTTTTTAATTCTTTTATTAATGCTTATGAGTTAAAACTGTAACTCTAAAAATCAATAACAGTATCCATATGCAAAATAATACCCTGGAATATGATAATTGCCTTGACTTGGGCCCCAACTCATCCAGGGTTTAGCCATCGTCCTTGTCAGATCTCAGCTTCCAAACCACCTGGGGCTGTATTTCGGCCTCTGTTCCCAGGCTCCCAGCTCACTGCCTCTTTTGCTGGAATCCAGGTTGTGACCCATGGCCCCTTCTGTCTCTTTCCTTTCTCTTCTGCTCACCTCCTTTTCTCAGACCTTGTATCTATTCTTGTGTTTTGTAATTATTTTTGTTACATAAATTTCTTATACCATCATGTTAAAAACAATAAATGCTAACATTTCTTTACAGTACAAAAAACAAGTACCTAAATATAAACAAAAATTTGAATTAAAAAATTTAAATGAAAGTTTTTTTTTTCCTGAAAATTTAGGCCATTATACATGAAAATGCATTATACATGGCAAAACATGGTAATTGTTTTGAACCATCTGGATGGTTTAGAGATAATATAAATAATAATATAATGTTTAAATAAACCACAAAGAATAATTCTGCAACAAACATCAAGATATATGCACAGAATACATGAATTGTGTGTTTATATATGCATGCTATTATATACTTGTGTTTATACTGAATTCATGAAATGTGTATATATAATATATGAACGTACATGATTGTATAAACTCTTAAAACCTAAAAGCAATTAGTAGTCCTTAATACTATTCGGTCTCTCTCTTGGAGCTCAAGAAGAGTAAGCATCTTTAGGAGGAATAAATAAATTATATAATCAGATTGATTTTCCACCTACATCTAATAATTGTGTTTAGGGCTCAGCAAGTGATAGGTATAAAGCTTCTTTAAATCCTTGGAGAAATTTTTGTGTAAACAATGTTTATATTTCCATACCCCATATGTATGCTAATAACAACATTTTTCTGGAGGTAAGTTTCTACCTAGGGCACTATATTTTAAAGGTAACATCAAGTTATGTTATCTTGTAAGAAAATAAAGCAGCACTGTTATATCAAGAAAAATAATATGCAAGCTCAAAAATAAAGAAAAAAATTACAATAAAAGAATGATACATTACTTCAATAATGCTTTACATTCTTATTGCATGTTTCAACATAAAGATCAATAAAATGTTCCAACTGATAATAAATAGAGGAAACATTCAACCTCCTTTCTTAACAAATTGTCTCAAGAATATCAGACAATAACTGTATTTACAACCTCCCAGACACGCAGTTTAATGATTTAGGATAGAATATCAAACTCAAGAAGAATTATGGTCATGTCAATCAGACCTTCAGTCAGGGAGAGACTGAAAGTAAGTAATCAAAATCCACGTTCTAGGTTTTTGTATTTTGAAATACACATATAGTGTTTAACAAATAAAAATCACATCTAAAACAATTGCTCATTTAAAAAAATTTTGAAGTAGGGACTTTTTACAAATGTCTCAAGATTATTGACAAAAAGCTAAAAGGGAAAGAATGGAGAACTTTTCTATAGGTAATCTAACATTTTTTTTTTTTTTTTTGGCAGGAGGGTGTTGTTATGAGATTTTTCCACAAGATCTCCTAACCCTTGGAGAACGTGAATTTTACATAGTATATCTACTGAAAAGCTTTTCATCTTCAGTGAAATAACAACTTCCTGCAGGCATGTTGTTGCTAGGTTACTATTAAATAGAATTACCTTTGTGTAATATATTCATAAAGAGTCAGCAGATAAGTAAAAACATAATTATAATAACTTTGTCATGTTTAGGCAACTTTATGCATTAATATACATATATATCCAGAGGCATTATTCTAGAGGGAGAGAAGAAAGATAGAGTTATTTTCCATTTTGAATATTTTTAGTGATTTATTGAATGTCTCTCATATATCCCAACACCTTGAAAGCATTTCTATTAAAGAGGATACTTAATCCATAAGCCTAGGTTTCTGAGTTTCTCTTAATAAATATTGCAGCAGATTGGCACAAGTGGTGACATTTGAGAGATGAAAATTACAAATGTTATAATTGGAAGGTTTCTTGAGTTATATATATATTCTAGCCTACAACCATTTAAAAGAAGTGCCAAGTAACTGAGTTTAGGGATTATATGGTTTATTACTGAAGCCTTGCATCAAACAACGTTGCTTCTATAAATGGTTCAGTGTAGTTTATATTTTATTTGCGCTTGTTATACAAACCAATGATCATTTATGTGTTACAATCACTGGAAAAGATTTTAAACATGAGATGCTTAAGCCAGAAACTTGTAGATGGGGCCTGGCATTAATATGTTTTGAAAGCACCCCACTGGTTAATTTCATGATCAACCAGAGTAGACACTGGCTGATCTGTAGACCATCGAATAGCATGTCTTTCTTCAGAAGGCTGTAAAATGATAGGGCAGAGGATCATACACCCTTAGATCTGTCCACTGCTTGTGTTAATATTAGTAGAATATCAGACTCACAATATATAATCTGTATCAAGAGGAACAATTTTAACTGAATTTATTTCTTGCACTAGGCCTCTCCAATCTTTTTCATTCACAGTCCAGAATTACATTGCTTTAGGGAAAATAAAAGAATAACATGAGCAGCTAACTTCATCTGTACATTGTTTAAAAATAAAGCTAGATTCAAAAATTACACCTCTAAAATGTGAGTTTTAGTTTTGGACATTTTTGCAAGTGAAGGGCAAGCTATAAAACCTGCCAGGCAATGGAAAATATACATTTTTTCCACTTACCACTTTATGAAAGTGACTGTAAAATGTGAAAAATCACCATTGACATTCAGGCAATCCCTGAGAAATAGGTTTGAGTAGGATGGAGGATTAAATATGAGTTGAACTATGTGAATTATGCATGACCAAAAAATAAAAAATAAAATAATCTAAAAGGGTATAGAATGCAATGATTTTTTTTTCTTTTTTCTTTTAAATTCTCTTCCTATGCTGATGGTTCAGAGAGCAGGGACAAATGTTTTCACTTTTTTTACTCCACTTTACAAAGAAAGGTTTTATTTTTTATTGTTCATCATAGACACTCAACTAACCTGCAATCGGTATTGTTATTCTTTGTTTTAGGAAAATTTAGAAAAGTGGGGATCATTTAGGATTCTCAGCATTTGAAAAAGAAATCCTTTTGAATTCCTACTTTCATCATCCTTCAAACTTTTACCTCCAGGCTGAAACCCAGCAAGCTAAAGACCAAGTTTTTCTCTAATTCTTAGATGGGAACAACCAGCCTGTTGCCTCTCCCTGCCTTTACTCTTTACTTAGCCTCAGGTAGATCATCTGCCTGCCTCTGAAGGAAGGAAGAATTGGCTTGGGACTTCCAGGACTGCCTCTGACTCCTCCAACCCTCAGGCATAATCTTCAAAGTCACTATCTGAGCTCCAGCCTTGCCACAATGTTCTTGCACATTTTCGAGCGTTTCCTAAAATCTGAGATAGAATTTTAGCATAAATCAATGTGTGAAAATGGGAAGCCTCGATTGAAAACAGTTTCTCACAGGGAGTCATCCATGTTTCAGAGTTTGTCATCAGCATTATGTTTATAGGTATGTGTAATCATGTACAGAAAAAATCTGAAAGAATAATGTACCTAACTGAAAACAGTGTTCATCTCTGGAAAAGGGAGTGCGAGTGAGGTTCGTGGTCAAAGTAAATTCCACTTGTTCTATAATATTTTCATTTTGTATAATTATTTTATGATGTTAAATGTGTAATAATTTAATTTTATATCACTTGGTTAATATAAATGTGTGTGTACTTAATATTTAATAGAATAAAAAGTTCTATGAAATGTACTGTAAAATAAAGATGGGGATCTTACCATCACACAGGAGACTCCCGCTCCCTGGGAATGGGAATATATCCAAATTTATTGTTCCTGCCAAAGATATACTTATTCTGTTGCCAACTCACCCAAATGACTAGATATGGAATTAGAATAAATGCTTTATACTTTTGTTAATCAACTGAGGGAAGCAGAAAGGGAGAGAGGATAATATGATATGTAATCCTTAGCTCTTCGTGTCTATGCCCAAGGTAGACACCACTAAGATTGTACGTGCTTTCAGAATCCTTCTCTAAACAGTGCTCCAGAGGGTTACTACTAATCTATAAGTGTCGGTTCATATTACCCTATAAAGTTTTCTATGGAAACCAGCATTTCTTAGTGAAGTGGATACTTGATCTCTGTCCTGGGTCTTCTTACTATGAAGGTAAATCTGAATAGCCTACAGAGTTTTCCAGCATGCACACACCCAAGTTCCAACCCAGGAAATTTTGATTCTGTGTAGATATGATTGGACCTTAACATGCACATGTTGGAAACAAAACCCCCAGCTGACTCTGATGAGTTGGTTATGAGTTGCAATGTAATATAATTGTCATTATAAATGTATAAATATGGATGGTAGTGTTGGTCTATTACCAGTGCCTTCAGATGACTTAAATTGTACTTCTAATTATAGAATTTAGCCTATGACCTTGGGCAGTCACAGAGTTGCCCCAAGGTTTAGGATTTTTGTCGACAAAATGGGATTAGTAATATGTTGCCTCTATTTCTCATAGTCACTTCAACTTAAAAGGACCCTTGGCTGGCCATATACTCTCTGTGGGACCATGGATGAATCACCTCACCTCTAGGTCCTTAATATCTTTATCTTAAAACTTGGGCTTTGTTTCTTTGTTACTTTCAGTTTTATGTTCCACCTATAAGTGAAGTCATATGGTTCTTGATTTTTTTTTTTAGTCTGACTTATATTGCTTAATATCATGATCTCAAGAGCCATCCATGTTGTCACAAATGGCTATATTTTATCTTTGCTTATTGCTAAGTAGTATTTCATTATGTGAATGTACTGCAACTTCTTTATCCAGTCATCTATCAAAGGACACTGTGGTTGGACACATTCAATAATTTAGTGGTTACCTGAAGGTAAGGGGGAGAGAGCTCAGGGAGAAGGGAAGGAACATCAAATATATGATGATAGAAGGAGAACTTACTCTGGGTGGTGAGCACATAATACAATACATAGACAATGTAATGTAGAATTTTACACCTGGAGCCTACGTTTTTACCAACCAATGTCACCCCAATAATTTAACAATTAAAAACAAACAAACAAACAGACAGACACACACACATACACAAAGATAAACAAACAAAAAACAAACTTGGGCTTGTCTGACTGAATGGTTCTTAGTCGCTGTTCTAAATCAGAGCCCTTAGGAGCAAAGTGGGCTTAGGGATATATATGTTTAGGGGACAGGGTTTGGGAGGGCAGGAGGGGGCAGAGTGTAATGTGCAACAAGGACCCTGACCCTCTTTCCTGCTTCACCCACAGCATTTATGTTTGCATATTGGATTTTTGTGTGAGATTTTTTCTGTTATAGCCAAACATATTTTAAAGCACTGAACTCAACAAACTCTGAGGTCACATCCAGCTCAAAATTCTTTAAATCTAATTCACAGGTTTGCTGGGCTCAAATGAGATAATGGTTGTTAGTGTGTTTTGTAAAATGAAAAGCTATCAAGCTGACTGGCCTTGGAAGTATTACAGTACAAGCTTAAATGTTCTCAGCTGTGAAGTGGACTAACCTCCATTCTTTTCTATTGTCAGCCTTGGCTTGATTTCTCTTGCCCTTGCACCTTTATGCCACTCACAAAAGAAACACTTACCTCGATCTCACCCTTTCACCAGACTCTTTGCTCTCAACCAAATGCTGGCCTCAGCCAATTTTAATGGAGGTAGAACATATATTCATAGTAATGCTGCTTCCTCCCCTTTTCCACCTGGCAGGGCTTAGAAAATAACGACACGCCTGCACTGTGAGTATGGATGTGAGTATGAACGCTTGGCTCCCATATCAATCATGCTAACCTCTGCACAACAGTGAACCTATGGCAGTCAGCCCTTCCGTGAACAACATAGCTGAGTTAGCAGTTTTGGCAATTTTGCAGGGACCTGCCCAACTCACCCTTCTTACCAGCCCTGTTCACATACCCATAATGCCTCATCCCTGAAGGTTCTCAACATAAAAATGCTCAATTTTGAAACTAGCCATTTTTGTATGGAAAGTGATGAATAAATCATTTCATATATATAATTGAGGCATGGCTTGTGAATAAAACTCACCATAACAAATACTTAATTTATAACGTGCCTACTATGTGTCAAGTTTATAGTAACAAATGAACAGATAGAGTGACTGGTCTTCATGAGCATAGGAGCTCAAGAAGAGCCAGCTACTATAAGTGCAACATGGCAAGTAGAAAGGTAAAGGTCTATGTATGTTATGGAGTGCAAGGGGGTGTCCTCAGCTAAATCTGAATGCTTTAGGTAGGCTTCATAGAAACATGCATGTTTATTCACAAATACCAAGTAAGAGCCACAGAGAAAGTTGGAACAGATTTTCCAAGTAAGGGAGCAGCATCAACTCTAACTCTACCATCAGATTGTTATTACTAGAGCATAATATGAGAAGTCTATACAAAACGACTAGTTAGAAAGTTGGTTGAGGAGTGAGAATATATCTTGGAAGGAGTTTATGCTAATCAAACACTTGGTCTTTATTCTGCAAGTTACAAGAGAACGCTTGAAGTGCTGTAAGCCAAGAAGTGATCTACCTCCACAAATTCTGCTTATTTTTACATATGTATTAAAATGGTTTATTTGGGTAAGCCTTTGCTTCTAATTTGCTATTTCTATTTGCACATCAAGAGTTTTTTGGGTTTTTTTTCTTCAGGAAAACTACATATAAATTATATGAGACCACTGCTATAATGCAACTAGTCTGAAAGTGTTTTGCAAATACTGCTGTGGAATATTTCAAAGCATATGCGTTTACATTGAAATCCAAATTCCCACACATTAACCTCTTCCTGAGTGTTTGCAATGATTCCTTCACTGGCAAACACGTGGCTTATTTACTGAGGCTTACATTTTACTGACACAAGCTTAATAAGGCGCTAGAGGCTTCAGTTTACACTTCTCTCTAAAATGCTGTGGGAATTATGCAGATTGGTTCCTGGCTGCCGGTTTCCTCCCTAATTATTTTTTCACGTATTCATGGGAGTGTTTTGATTCATTTTCTTCACATCTTCTCTGGCTTCAAAGTGTTTTGAGGTCCTGTCACACATTTGTAATATTTCTCCCTGAGTGGGTTAGAAAATGGGAGCAGTTGGTAATCTTTTAAGAGGTGGTTTGGAAATCTTGATCCATAGCATTGGGAGGTTTTGAGTTCGTGGCATCTCCAATATTCTCTGACGTGTATTAGCAAGAAGAGGATGATGTAAGTTTGGCCTAGTTCTTCCTCTCTCAGCCCATTTTCTTGTTCTTTTTTTTTTTATTTTATTTTTATCCCTGCCTTTCCTTTTTCCACATACTTTTCAATAGTGAAAAAGAATGATTCAAATTCTTTTCTCCATTCCATTTTTACATACATCCTGCTATTTGTTCCAATCCTATCTCATCAGAGAAGAAAGACATTTTGACTGATTTTCAGCACTGACAGAATGGCAACACACAAACATTTCACTCTTCTGGGCTATGTCTTTAGAACAAGATCTGAATAATAATAATAATAATAATAATAATAATAATAGCCATGACAACAGCTACCAGAGATTGAACTGGCAATGTTATGACTTATATAACCAATCTCAGTTAATTTTTACAATAAGCTGATGAGTTTGTCATTAATGTTATCTCCAGTTTGCAGAGGAGAAAACTGTATGTATTCGATTGAACACCTTTCTGCAGGTCAGTAAGTGAAACAGCTATTACTCATCCCCAACATCTCTGACTTTTGAATCTGTTTTGTTAACCCCACCCTCTGTGTGCTCAATTCATACCTTCAAACATTCACCAATTCCTTCAGCAGACAGTAACAGAGAGCCTACCATTGGTGAGAGCCTGTGTTAGAAATGGCAAAGCATGCAAAGAAGAGAAAAACCTGCATGTTGCTCTCAGGAATCACACAGTTTAGAATACAAATAATTATAATGCAAGATAGAAAAAGAAAACACTAAAACAGCACAATGTAAAATAGTGTTGCAAAAATTCAAGGCAGAGGCGATTTCCCAGCTGGGTGATGGGAAGGACTCTTCCATGCGCAGCCTCATTAATACTCAGAGAAATGCAAATTGAAACTACAATTAAATTCCCTCACACACTGACTAGATTAGCAGAAATTTAAAGTTTGCTTCTAAGTGTCAAAGAAGATATAGAACAAAAAGAGTTTTGTAGAAGCATTTTTAATGCAGAGAAATGGAAGATACACATACCCCAGGATGCAATAATTCATCTCCAAGGATATCCCTAAGACATACTCTTACAAAACTACCATTCAAATATGTTCATACAAGCATTATTAGTAGTAAGCTAAAATTAGACAACATAAATATTCATTGATAATATACCTAATAAATTTAAAAAGCATGACATAGCCATGCAATGAGATAGTGAATAGTGACATGAATGTACTGTAACTATATGCTTTAACATCAGTGTAGTTCACAAAGAAATATAAATGAAAGAAGCTGATCACAAAATAATAGATACAGAATAATTCCAGTTACATAAACTTTTACAAGAGGCAAAATAAACTTTTTTTTTATGGCTATGCACATATGTGATGAAACTATAAATGAAAGCATGAGAATGGTTCTCAGAAAGGTCTGACTACAGATGGTTCCTGTTACCAAGGCAAAGTGATATGCACAGAGGGTTTTCTATGCAGTAAATAAAAGTCTATTTCTTAAGATAGGTGGTAGATACATACATGAGTGATTTCTAATTAGTCTTTATGCTCTACAATGATCTTTTAAATTGTCTGCAAGTTACACATATCATTCTAGGTGCAAGGGATTCTTCAAATACATACAACTCTTTTTAAAGCTAAAACCAAGAAAGATTTTTCAATGGGAATGTTATTTTTATAAACATCAGAAAACAAGGCTTTGAAATTATAGAGAAGGGCAGAAAGGCCATTGTAGGCAAAAAGGCAGTACAACCTGCTGCTACTAATTTAGGCTGTGGTTGCTACAAAATGTGAAGTGAGTCATTAGAAACATTGTGTAAATAAAACCCTAAATAATACATTGGAGGGCGAGGGGGAGGGTGGCTCAGTGAAGAGGTAGCACAGGCAAGAACACCAGCTATTGTGAACAGCGGTTCCTGGAAATGATTCTGAGCGAGACGAAGCAAGAGATAAAATCAACAAGAGCAGATGTTTTTATGAACCTATCTACGTGTTGTTGGAACATCTAAACATATGCCACTGAAGAAGTAACGCCTACTTAACAAAGACAGCAGAGGAAGATGCCATGGACAAGAGTCCATTTGAGGATCATAAACCCTAAAATGTATTAACAATCTAAAAGCGCATGTGATGCTAATACTTACTACATAAAAGCAGAGGCAGTTAGGTAGCATCATGAGAACAAATTCGGTAAATATTTTGATACAGAGAGTGCAGGTTTTTCTTAGGAAAAAAGTCATAAAGCCAATTGAGGAAAACAAACAGTGTCTAGACCTTTAAAGTTTAGACACCGAAATGGGGAAAAACATCATGTTACTCCAGCAAGAACCAAAATTCTTAAGTTCCCATCGGCAAAAGAAGCAGAGTCGGAAGCAATCCAAAGCTCACAGATCTTAAATGCATTTCAGGATCAGAGACATAGCAGTGGCAGGAAATAAAATGAGCTGACGAGAGCTCACATCACACAGTGGTACCCTGAATAGAATACAGGAAACATGCAACACAGATATGTCTCTTGAATCTTCCTCCACACAACGTGTCCTTGACACCTTATGGCCAGTCACCTTAAATGAGACACACACCCAAGAAACGAGCCTTCATTCTTTTCTTTTTTTTTTTAACATCCATCACCTCACAGTTACAATGTTTTTTCTCTTTTGTTAAACTTATCGGGGTGAATTGGTTGGTAACAATAACAGAGTTTCCAGGTGTACAGTTCTACATTACATGGTCTGTGCGTTGCATTATGTGCTCACTACCCAGAATCAGCTCTCCTTTTTCACCATATATCTGGTGCCCCCTCCCAGCTTCCCTTCCCGCACCCTGGCTCTTTCATCCACCTTCCCTTTTACCCTCCCAATGTTCATAGCAGCACTGTTCATGGTGGCCAAGTAATGGGAACAACCAAAGTGTCCTTCGATAAGGTGATTGGATAAAGAAGCTGTGGTACATTTATACAATGGGATACTACTCAGCGATAAGAAAAGATGAAATACAGCCATTTGTGACAACATGAATGGACTTTGAAATCATCTTATTAAGAGAAATAAGTCAGACTGAAAGAATCAAGAAACATATGACCTCATTTATAGGTGGATTATAAAACTGAAAGTAACAAAGACACAAAAACTCATGGATACAGTCAATAGTTTGGTGGTTAGCTGAGAGTCTCCATTCTTATTGTTCAATCCTCTTTCCATTATCCTAGCATGTTATCTCTTTCTCAGCCTTGTGTTGTCAACTCAGAGTCACAGGGGAGTGTATCAGATTGAGAGGTTTTACTGTCTGTCTGAGTGTGGTGGAATTTGGGCTTTCCATTTTAAATGTATCAAGTCATTTCAAAGGCTCACAAGTGTGGATGTATAAATCTCGTGAAATAAGTGAGGTCCTGGCATGCAGCACATTCTTGACATTTTAATGAAACATATTAACAAAAAGTATGAGTCAAAGCCATTACATGAAGCTATTATTCTATGCTACACGATAACATCACTGGATCTGAAGGAAAACCCCTAATAAAATTATATGCTGTTAACATTATCAATAATGACATAACTATAGTAATATTAATGACAATATGAGGACCTTTATTCTAAAATATTACTCCGTGGTCCAACAAGTTGAGTGTAAATAAAAAGCCATCATTTGTAGCTCATAAGCAATTCTCTGCTTAATCTTTCATACCGGAGTTAGCAATAAAAATGACAATATTGAGACCCATACCGTACCCAGCAAAAGCAAAACTGTACATTCGTTCTTATCTTTCATTGAAACTATCCATTCCAGGACATTCAAATTTCCCATTCTCCCAACATGTTGATAGCACAGTGAAAATATTAAAGTATTCTAAAAATGGACCCATTTTAAATAAATGAATGCCATCTTTCAATATTACTGCCATCTAACTATTTCATCATCATCATTATCCTCACCATCACCATTAAGCAGTTCATCTGAAGGTAACAGAGCTAAGGCTCTAAAATTGAAGAGTCTATGTGAAACACCTGATCTTCTACTACATACTCTATCAAGTCAAATGACAGGTTTTATTCCTAAGGATAGTCTCCACTACAATCTAAGGGAGAAAAGAAGCATTTTTGGCTTCCCTACTTACCAGCTGAAGGACTTTTCAAGTAGCACTTAAATTGTTGGGAGCTTACTTGAATGAGCTGTAACATGGACAATTTCTAATTAGAAGAAAAATAGCACAGTGAAGGACCCAAGGAAATTACCTGGGGAAGATGGGCTGGTCACAGGGACATATGAACTCACCTTTCCCGAGGTCATATACTCAGTAGATCAGGCTTAGCGCCAACCTTTCCAAAGTCCTGGAGTTGATCACATATCATGATTTATAACCAGCAAAACTTGCAAGACCTGAAACATTGAAAAGAATTTAGGACAATTTTGTATTATGGAAAATAAATAGTTTCCTAAGGACAGTATATCCTCCAGGGTCCCTGTCAACAGTGTGACTAGCACTAGTAATACTGTTTAATAGGAAAGTTGCACTACATGCTGCCAAATAGCATCCAGAAGCCTACTCGCTTATAATGTTCTCTAATACGTGTATTCGATCAGAAAAGCCATCTTTCCTTTGCTTGACATCTTTCAGCTTCTCAAAGACTGAGCCAAAGCTTTGTAACGACTGCTTTTCTACACTTGGTCAATCTCAGTTCTTAGAGCTTCCCCAGTAGTATTAATACTCTGCTTTGTAAAAAAAGAATATATTTTCTCCTTTCAAATATATGAACAATTTCAAAATATACCAAAGTAGAAAGAATAATAACAGTGAACCTTTATGGACTATCACCCAGCATAAACAATTATCAACATATAATTCTGTCCACCCAGTTGTCTTTCTTTAATTAATTGTAAATTAATGGGGTGACATTGGTTGGTAAAATTGCATAGGCTGCAGGTATACAATTCTAAATTACATCGTCTATGTATTACATTATGTGATCATCACCCAGAGTCAGTTCTCTTTCCATCACCATATATTTAATAGCTTTAATAAATCTATGAGTTAAGGTTCATCATTATCTCACTTTTATAAAACAATTGTGCTTCCTAAAAATCAAATAATTTGGGGGAGGTCATATCTAGTGCATATCAGACCTTAGAATCAAAGACAGTTCTATCCATTCCAGACTCTTCTCTGATTTGCCTCTGTGTACATCATGAATGTTAGTGGAGTCTAGAGCCATATAAATTCTCATATTAGTCACAGCATTGCCATAAAAGAGATGGTGCACTTAAATTGAGTAATTTAGGGAAAAAGCTAATAAAATGACTATTTACAGAGGACTGACGAAATTCCAGGGGTTAGTAAAATCAGGAGGAAGCAACATTAACCCTAGCACCAAACAGGCAAAGGGAGTTAATAGTTACAGGAAGCCAGATTCAGAAATGGCTGTGTGGACAGAATGCCTTGCCAGAAATCCTTTTATGTAAGGGACACAAACATCTTTGAGTTCACAGAGAATGGCTATCCCACACTCTCTCCCTTTATTTCCTTGCCTCTCAACTGGCCAAGTCTAACCAAATGCCAGGGGTCAGGATAGCTCATTGATATAGTCCCCAGAGGTCTGCCCCACCCCCAGCCCAAGGGCACAGAACAGGGTGAAAATGATGGATTTGAAGGGCACAAAAGATGAGATCCAACACGATTATCTATGTATATGCAGGGAAGATGTGGTATATTATTTTGACATACGTACCTTATTAGAAATTTAGGAACCTTGGTAAAGAATAAAAAATGATATTTATCCTTCACAACAGAAGTCTGCCTAGATTATTATATTAATAATGCAGAAAATAATTTTTAAGAATGTCTAATAATCGTTAAATCAAAATCTGAGTCAGTATACAAACGTGTTTACACACAAGATTTGAAGCAGCATGTAAATATCCACAGAGTATGCAACACATGATACGGAATTAATAAATGTTTCTTAAATATGTGTTGGTACAGAATAACCCAGTTGGGTTTAAAAGATTATGCCCTGATTAGGGAGAAATACAAGCAGAATATAACAGCTTTGTTCCTTTCTTATTTCATTGGTGAGCCAATGACCAATGTCTATTACCGTGGTCACATGTCTAGCTGTACTTCAGAATTCATGGGGGAATTTTAAAACCATGAAGATGTTTAAAACCACACCTGCGCAGAGTCATCACAGAGAACCTGGCATATGCACTTCTTAAAGCCTCAGGGGTCATTGTCAAGCATAGTCAGGCTGAAGAAGCACCGATGTGTCTTGAATTTCTTGAAACACGATGTATAAAAAAGTTTCAGAGTGAAATGAGGAAAGAGGAAATCCAAGATGACTTTGTGGGAATGTAATCTCCTTGAAGGCAGACATCTATGTCTCTTCTTCGATCTTTTCTAAATGCTTAGAACAGTGCCTGTCATTGGGTAGTGAGTATTCAACAATAATTAGTTAACTGAATGTATGCTTTAATTCCAAAATGATAGAATGTAGACAAAGAATTTAGCATGGTGACAACCAGATTAAGGCATGATAACAATTAATCTCTTTTATTCTTCTTATCAATTGATTACACATTTATCTGATTTTAGTAGCAAAATATGCAGGCTCTCCCTCTGGTCATTTCTCAGTTTAGTGCTATATCTAAACACCAGGCAGGAAGAAAAAAATAAAGAATCATACAGATTGTCATTAATTCTCACATTTATACAGTCACTTGGGAAGACAGCTTTTCACAGTCAATAGAATGTATACTTGTATTGTTTGTTCATTTCTGAATAATGTGCTTGCTAGTTCAAATTTGAGCACTACCCATAAAGATTTTTCTTACCTATTTCTTATGTCAAATATTCTTATGCCTGGGTAAGCTTTCAACATGCCCATATAGCCAGGTCATAAGAGCATTAATGCATCTTTTTAAGGCCTTCTTCATGAAAGCTTAGGGCCCTGTATGACACCCAAGTGCCCAAACAGTCGCTCCTTTCCTAGCTTCTTTTCACTGGCCTTATAACTTCGTGAGAAAGGTTCATTCAGCTCCCCTCCTTCCGCTCTCCTTTCCACTCCTGCAAAGGCAGTTAGGATCTCCGCTGTCAGCCATTATTTAATAATTTGAGTCTCTAACACTTACTACAAAGTATTATTTGTTAAATGCTGACTACACATAAGCCAATAGATATCCTGAGTTAGTGTTCATGCAAACACCCTCTGTCCATCGCTATTGTGATAGGCTTTAATTTGTGCTCAGTGTCCAAGGATTCTCTGATCTACCTGGTGTATGATTCTATTTATATGAGATGTGCAGAAGAAGCAAATCTATAGGGACAGAAAATAGATTAGGGGTTTTCAGAGGCTAAGGAGGAAAAATGGGGGCATGGAGGGAGGATGACTAAGGGCTATGGAATTTCTTTTAGGGAAAATTAAAATATTTTAGTCTCCCTTGCGATGGTTGTACATCTGTGAACATACTAAAAGCCATGTATTTAAATGGGTGAATTGTATGGTATATAAATTATATCTGAACAAAAAGGTATTTTATAAAAAAAGGATTCCCTAATAAGTAAGCTTGGAAGCCATCATCACTAAAACACATGAGTATAAAAAAAGTTTTGAGAAATTTTACAGTGAAAAATAAACAATGAAAGTATAGTTAAACTTATTTGCTCATGCATGAAATTCTTATTTATAGGTTTGCTTGCCTTAGTAGAGCCACTAAAAATTTTAACTATGTTTCCTTAACATTTCTGAAACACCAATTTGGGAAGTACACATAGTTGACAAGAACTCATTTAATCTTCACAACAGTTCTTCATGAAAGAAGTTATTCTGATTTCAGCAGATGAAATAACTGAAACTCACAGAGGTTAATAAATATGCCCCAGAGATCACAGATAGTAACGAAAAAGATAAAGTGTGATCCCAGGTCCCCATACTCATCTAGATGGTGAACGCTGAACAAACATTAAAAATAAGATGCAATTCTATATTTAATGAAATGGAGAAAGAGCTCTAATAAATCTTGGGAGGAAAGCAGGCAATCATATTCACTATGCAGTATATATTTTTCAGAAATGATATATTTACATATGTAAATGTTTCTGTGTATGTTTGTGTGTGTAAGAATGTACACACATATAGATTATATAGTATAGAAATGTACACTTGAAACCTATATATAATTTTACTAACCAATTCACCCAATAAATTTAGTAAAGATTAAAAAAGTATACACTAAAAAAGTGGTAGTGTTACAGAGTAATAAATAAATATAAATACATAATATAAAAATAAATGCATATAAATAAAATTTAAAATACAAATAAAATAAATGTAAATTGATTAATTAAAATTAATTTTTAATTTATGAGCATATTCTAATTTTTCAACAAAACACATTGCATTAATTATAATAAAAAAGTGAGGATAAAAAATCCTTTTTCCCTACTTTCTACCCTTTTTCCTACTTCCTATAAGGACAAAAAGCATCTTGAAACAGTTTTATGTGATAGAGATGTAGCTAGTGATCCCAAAAGTTCTTTTTTAGGAATATGGAAAATTTGGAATTTCCAATTAAGTACCCCAGGTTGACCTTGAGTTTTGATATTTTTGTTATTAGCCTTAAAATTCTGCTTTCACTGCAACAGATGTAACAAAATATAGAATATTTACTTTTTTTAATAGTTGATATGTTGTTACAATATAAAAAGCACAAAGAAAATTAGTGTCAGGAAGGCCAAGAAAGATAAGTTAGTTAGTCCTCTTCATTTTAGAGATGAGAAAAACAGAAGTGCAGAGAGGTGAAGTAATTTGTTCAAACTTACACAGTTTGTTGGTGAGAGTAAAAGTTAATCTTTACCTCTTTCAATTCCCAGCCTAGTCCTCTTTCTGCTAATTGACATTATGTCCCCAACACAACTTGATTTGCTGCCTGGTCCCACATTGATTAAAAACACTTATACTTGCTCTTTGCATGGGCAAAACCTATCAGATGGTACTTAACAGGTGTCTCAAAACCAAAGCTTTCAGAGCTTCAAGAATGAATGCATTAAGTTGTCCCCTCTATCCCTATGAACAACAGAATAAATGTTTTCAGTACTGGCTCTTTGGCAGAACATGCCATCTAATGCAGTGTCACTTTGTGCCTGCCAAGGAGAGATGACTGGGTCCCCTCTCCAGTCCTGTCCAGTGGTTGATCTGCTTTGGAAGTTTATGGCATAAAACTTCCTGCTATAAGTTGTTACCCTCACGGGATTATCCTCCATGTAATGCTGTGATTGGTTTTGTCTTTCACCAGGGAAATGCAGGGAGCTCAGGAAAGCTAAGGAGTATAAAACCAAGGAGTTTAGAGATTGTACTTTTCAAATTATATAAGTCATTGTTCAATTAAAGAAGCAGGAGAGAGAGAGAGAGAGAGAGAGAGATTTTTTTCAAAGCAACCTTATTTTTTTGGAACTGATCTGACATTCATAGCTACACCCTAATATTACAAACTAATCTGATACATAAAATTAAATCATATTATTCTTCTGTTGAACATAAATAATCTTATAGAACATCTCAAAGAAGGTCACTGTGCAACATAAAATACCAAACATTCCCCTCTCATTCAATGAGTAACTACTGATTCTTTAACAAGGACAGCTTAATCCCTGCTTTCAGAGGTCCTCCCTATGTATAGGATTGTTTCAAATATCTAATTGTAGAACTGCCTCTGCTTTCTAATAACACCCAATTTATATTGAACTTCTGCTTCCTTAGGCCCTCCCCCAAATTATTCAACCCAAGTCCAAATTCTTACAAGCATGACCAACCTGTGGACCAGGAAGGCTTTGAATGAGACCCATCACAAATTCTTAAAAAATTACGATTTTTTTTGCAACTGTTTTTTGTTTGTTTGTTTGTTTTTCAGCTCATCAGCTATTGTTAGTGTTAGTGAATTTTGTATGTGGCCCTAGAAAATTCTTCTTCCAGATGGCCCAGGGAAGTCAACAGGTTGGATATTGCTGCTTTAATAGATCTTCCTAATATCTTTTTACTGAGATACTCCATATTTCTCCATGGGTCCCTCACTACAATGAGTAATAAACACAACTTCTTCAACTTCAGGTGTTTGGTGGTGTTTAGTTGAAGATCATTAGCTACATATTCTTTCTTCCTCACTTTCTCTCTTAGATAGATTAGATAGATGATAAATAATAAATAGATAGATAGATAGATAGATAGATAGATAGATGAATGGATGATAGGTATAAATATAAATATAGATATAATAGGTAGGTAGATAGATGATAGATAGATAGATATTATGAAAGCTGGTTTAACATTCTCTGTAACGCTTTTATCTGTCTATCTGACACTGGACCTTGAAGAGCATGGAGCAGGTAGTTGGGAAAGAAAGATAAATAGGAAGTGGGTAAGAACAAGAACAAGCTGGATCATTGGAGATAGCAATACGCTCTTGTGTTTACTTAATATAAATACAGATGGTGACATATAGAAATATTTATTAATAGGTGTGTATACACTGGTTAGTATATATACAAATATCTTCTGGCCAAAGCATCTGTGAGGGCCAAGTAGCAAAAGTGTCCCCGTAACAATGAGGACACCTAGTGTCCAGGTCCTGTTTTCTAATCCTATTCTCTAATAAAGGGAAGTAGAACTCCGTGGAGAAATGGCTGATGCTAGGAGTGGAGCAGGAAATAAACCATGTGAGTTTCAAGCATCTTATAGTGTAAGAAATTAAGAAAGTGTTAAAAAAAAATTTTCTACTGACTGAGATATAGGAGTCAACTGAATGAGCTCCTAATAGTCAACATTGGAACAACTGGAGCAACAGCATAAAGTAATATTAGATTACAACCCTGAGCATGAAATAAATCTTCATGGATCCATACTGACACAAGTAAATGATTGAACAACAAACAGAAATAAGTAGGGGAGAATAGACAAATCTCTCATGCAGGATTCCAAATACTAGATTGTAAATATTCTCCTCTCAAGGAGGTAGAGAGCAGCATTACCATCCACTCTAAGTATGAGCTAAACATAGAGGCTTTCTTCCAAAAAAAAATTAGTAAGAATAATAATAGTATAGAAAGGAAATGGAAAAAATCATAACTTTACAATGGATAAACGTGGCAAGTACTCTCTTAAGCCAGGTAATCAAAGCTAATTGATATTATAGTATGTACCTTTGATATGTGATGAGAATAGTACTTTACCTCTGTGTTTTTCTTCCCTAAAACTCATTACTCTACGTTGATCATGAGGAAACAAAACAAAACAGAAAATCTCCATAGAAGGATATTCTACAAAACACCTGACCAGGAATCCTCAAAACTGTCAAAATTATATATATATAAAAAAAGGTAAATCAGAAGCAGTATTACAACCAGGTAGTTTTGACTACTGTCATATTGTGAATGAGATCATGGAACAAAAACAATATTAGAAAAAAACATTGGAGAATATAGGTAATTAATCTTTAAAAATGCACCATACTAACATACAATGTTAATAATTAAAAAAAAATTGAGTGTGGGGGATATAGAAACGCTGATGATCTTCACAATAATTTTAGAAATCTAAAATTATTCTAAAGTTAAAAAAAACCCAAAAACAATTGGAACCCTGAAGCCTACAAAGAGAGAGGTTTGTGTCATTTTTTGTTGTTTTTGACCTTGATGGCATGTGTGTGTCCATTCATGTGTTTAGCTCTCCACCATGGAACTAAACACACACACAATCGGGAGTCAGAGAAGCAGAAGAAGGCCTTCCGTGAAGTCAGCAGTAGATACCTGACAATGTGTATGAGCTCCAATCTGACTACTGCTTTACTTCTTTCCTCCAAATCTCACCCGAGAATTTCATCTGCTTATGGTGCACCTTAAACGAAGCACACAAGGAAAGCATTCTGGAAAAGGCAATTTAGCATAGCCAAGGCGACACACTTCTAAGCCTCTATACCTCCACATGTACACAACATCCTAACCCTTGTTCAAAGGGGCAAAGATGCCCCGTTAGAAACTAAATGTATCCCCAAGAAAGGCAAAGCTAATTAAAATGAACATTAAAATATTTATTATAAATGTTCATCATTTCTTGGGAATGGATTTTGATACAAAGAGGGAGCTAGAGATGATGTGAATTTAAGAGTCCCTGGGAGAGAGTAGGAGGAAGGCAGGAAATAGAACTAGAGAGTGGGCAGGAGAGAAGACAGGCTCCAGCCTCATGCCAAGGCCCAGCACTAATCCAAAGCCAAAGAAAATACTCCTCTCATGTATAAAAGTGTTTATTTTAAATCAGTAATATTGGGGATGCTGGGATAGCTCAGTGGTTGAGTACTTGCCTTGAGATCGGAAGGTCTGAGGTTTGGTGGCTGGGGTCCATGCAACCCCATATGCAGAACTGCAGCACAACTGGTAACCACTGGGATGGCTCAGCAGCAAAAGTTTCCACCTCCCATTCAGGGGGCCCTCAGTTCAGTTCCTGCCCCACGTAGCCCCACATCCACCTGTGTGGAACAAAACCATGTTGAAAACTGATGATGTACAACTATGGAGACTGCTCTGGGCCCTCCCCCTTCTCTCTGTCTCTCTCTCTCTCTCTCTCTTTCTCTCTCTGTCTCTTTCTCTCACCTTCTCTCAAAATAATAAAATAAATCTTCAAAAAACCCATATAAATATTCTTATTTGTTAGGACTTTCACACAAGCATGACCATTATATTTTAATAGTTAACGTAAAATTTAATGGTAACCAGGTTATTTTTCAAAGGCAATTCACAAAAAAGAATTCATCTATTTGATTTAATCCAAACAAGGGGTAAATTTTAATTTTACATCTTGACTCAAAACTGTAACAACTGTCCTATCGTCTTATCTTTGCTGCCTTCCTGATCATGGAGACAATCGCAGCGTTTGACTCTGTACACCGTGAACTTCTCAGGCTGAGACTGATCTCAACGAGCCTGTACAATTTTTGAGACCGGGAATCACACACAGCTTGTTTTCATCACTCTATCCTCAGCAGCTCATGGAGTGCCCAGCACATACTAGGGTTCAACAATTAGTGGTTGAATGAATGCTGCGGGTGAGTTTGTAAATTAAAGAATTAAGATTATAACAGCAGCATGGTTTGATGGAAAGATCATGAGCTTCAGTCAGACAACTCTACCACGTGGGCCTGAGACAAATTATGTAACATCTAAGCTGAAAATACAAGTCATCTACAGGCGGATGACTCACACTTTTATACTTTGAGCCCAGACTACGGCTTTGAACTACATTCTGAGAATCCACTTGCCTGTTTGACATCTCCATTTGGACATCTAGTAGACTTGGCAGACTCAGCAGGTCCAAAATGAAGCTCCAGAGGAGTTTCTCTTCTACAAAACAGCCTTTTAGGAATTGCTTCACATTCACCAATGCCAACTTCATTCTTTTAAATGCTTATGAAAATATTTGATGTTATCTTTAAGCCTCCATTTTCTCTTAAACTCTACAAATGGTTCACCATCAAATGTTGTCATATTTATTCCCCAAATAGTTATAATTTGACCATTTTCCACCATCCCTACTGCCATTAGTTTGGTCTAAACCAGGGGTGTCAAACTCAATTAAAACACGGGCCATTTGGTGCAACAGGCAAGATTCACGCGGGCCACATCACATTTACAAACGTCGCCGGAACTGAGTCAGCGCGTTTATACACGCCCACAGGCCCCCAGGAAAGGCACTGGGCCACGTGTATACTCGTCTTCAGTTAGTTAAAGGGTTAACGAGGGCATTGTGTGTACGGTATTGCCTCCATCTCCCCTGAGCGCTATTTTCTTCATAACAATTTTTTCTATTTTCATTTTATTTCAGAGCATTGTGGGCCACAAATAATTACCTCAGGGGCCTCCAGTTTGACACCCCTGGTCTAAAGTATTATGATTTCTCACTATGATTAGGTCTCATGGATCTCCCTGCTTCTGTCATTGTTGGCCCTGAAACCTGCCCTTAAAATAGTAGCCAAGGGGGAAGCTGGGATGGCTCAGTGGGTTAAGTGCTGACTTTGCAGCCCCGGAGCCCGAGGATCGAATCCTGGGCCCGGCTCAGGTGGACCCACATGCTGAACTGGGGTGTGCCACCAGTTCAGTTCTTACAGGGGCCTATCCAGGAGGCTCCTGGCCCAGTTCCTGCCCTGTGCAGCTCCGTGCCCACCTGTGGAGTAAAACTATATGGAAAACTAATGTCAACTATGGAGACTGCTCTGGGCCCTCTCCCTTCTCTCTGTCTCTGTCTCTCTCTCTGTCTCTCTCTGTGTCAAAAACAATAAAAATAAATCTTAAAAAAAACAAACAAAAAACAGTAGCCAAGTTTATCCCCTTAGGAACATAAATTACAACTGTTTCTATTTCAGAGGATAAGTCAAAAAACTAAAAATCTTACTCTGAGCTAAGATGCTCTATAAAATCTGTCCTTATATTTACCTTTATGCCTTTATCTTCTACTATGAGTAGTTCATCCCTTATTCACTCATTTTAGCCACACTAACCCCCTCAGGGTTCAATTTTATCTGCAACATACTAGGGAGAATGATAATTGTATCTAACCTAGGTTTTATTGAAGGTATTAAAGGAGATAGTGTATAAAGAACTTATCCCTGGGAAAGCAGGGATGGCTCATCGGGTTAAGTGGGTTAAGCGCTTGCTTTGAAGCCCTGAGGACCTAGGATTGAATCCCGGCTCCAGACCAGACAGACCCACATGCTGAACTGGGATGTGCTTCCCGAACCCGGTGAGGCCCCCAGTTCAGTTTTAAAAAAAAAGAACTTATCCCAGACCCTGCTTCTGTGAAGCATGTCATCTATGTGAATAATGTAATTTATGTGAATAGAAGTTCTTATCATCGTCATCATCACTGTGATTATTGCTTCCCAATGAAGTGACTTTTAAAAATAGTATATTCATCTTGATCATGGACTTCTTTAAGTATTTGGTTCTAAATCACTTTCAACTTCTTCCCAAAGCCAAGTTTATCTTCCTAGATTAAAAGTTTTTGATACATTTCTTTATTTTAATTTGCTTCAGACCTTGGAAAAAACTTTCAAATGCAATTTCAAAATTTTTCTGAGTGTCAGAAACAACAGTTGCAAAACACCATTTGGTTGGGTAAGCACTTCATTAATTGTATAAATTCTAATAATTTAAAAATAATCAGCTCTATTACTTCAGTCATGCTCTATACAACAGACGCTACAATATATTCTGATTCATATTTGCACAATATAATGAGTAGCTAGTAACAAATAAGACTTAAATTTAGGTAATGGTTTGTTTCTTCTCTGAGAAGATCTTCAAAGATAGGAGCCAAGTGGAAGTCTTTGTTGCTGCGGTTGTTTTTTGCTGTTGATTTATTTGCTTGTTTGTCTTTAAATCTCCTTTTGTCTCTAGGTTTCAGAACTTGCAAAGAGATCTGAAACCAGTTTCTACTGCTGTATAATGGTGAGTTTGGGAAATGAAATCCCTTTATACATTTACTATTGATTTACTTAAAATCCGGGCAATCATTTATGTCTCTATGGCTTATGCTACTATTTCAACCTTTGAGAGATGTTGGGAAATTTCAACTAATATGATTTAAAGAAAGCTCCCTCCATCATTGGCCCATTAGTGATAGGCTACCATCATGTTTCTTAGCCAATATCAGTCTTTCTTTGGGTGGAGGATTTATTTCCTTGGCCTGCTGATTTCCTGAGCTGGTGAGCATACTTTCATATGGAGTTACACATACATTTCTTTTTGATGACCTCTAAAAACCCAGAGAGCTTGAATTAAAAGGAATTTTGCCCACATTGTCTTCTTTTCTCTTGTGTTATTCCATCAAGCTTCCCATATTCAGAAACTTCAAGTCAAAAATGGACATGAGTGTTCCTGAATGCCTGCTCAGGGCAGAATGTGCATGCCAAATGTTTAGTGTTTATGGCCCCTCTTTCCCCACAGAATGTAAGTTTAGGTAACATAGGAGTTTTTGTTTTTTTTGTTTTGTTTTTACTTTATTTTTCCCTTGATGTAACCATCATTTCTAGAGCAGTGAATAATAGACTGACTGAATGGATCTTTCTTCCCATATAACATGTAAGATTCAAGTGATTTTCATATCTATCATTTTGTTAATGTCAAACATAAGAGAAATTTAAGAAAGGTCCTTGATTTGGAGGTTTTGAAGGACTTTCTAATGGTCAAGTATGTGGGTATTGTATGATACAAAATGTCAATGCTTTGCAAGAAAAAGAAATTCAAAAACAAGAGGACAATGATGGCCATGGGCTTTACATAGAATTTCTTATTGTTACAACAGACTATTTAAAGCTGATGACTATTTAACTTGATTTGCATACAAACATTCTACACCAAGCTTGTCCAACCTATGGCCCACAAGCTACCTGCGGCCCATGACAGTCTCAAATGTGCCTCATTACAAACCCATAAATTTCCCCAAAACATTATGAGATTTCTTTGCGATCCTCCTCCTAGTTCATCAGCCATGGCCAGGGTCAGTGCACTCCACGTGTGGCCCAAGACACTCCCTCTTCTTCCAATATGGCCCAGGGAAGCCAAAGAGTTGGACATCCCTGCTCTACACTTTTATTTCTTCCCCATATTATGTTACTGATGTCACAATTTACATCTAATTATTTTGTGTATCCATTACCTTAATATACTTATAGTTATTTTTGTTAAAGGTTTGTTTTTATTGTTTTTGAAAGAGAAAGAGAAGGGGGAGGGCCCAGAGCAGTCCCAGTTTTTTATATAGTTTCACTCCACAGGTGGGCACGGGTCTGCACAGGGCAGGAACCGGGCCAGAGGCCTCCTGCATAGGAGGCATGCCCCCTTCAGCTGGGGCCCTTCCACATGGGAAGCACACCCTAGTTCATCATATGGGTTCACACAGGCTGGGGCCAGGGCTGGAACAGGATCCTCAGATCCTAGGGCTGCAAGACAAGCACTCATCCTGCTGAGCCATCCCCGCATCCCCAGTTATAGTTATTTTTAAATACTTTTCTCTTTCAACTTTCATATTAAAATTAAAAATAGTTACTCACTACCCTTACAATAAAAAACACAGTACTCCAGATTTGCCTGTTTACCATTCCCAGTGAGTTTTATACTTTCTTATGCCATCACAGGATGTGATCCGGGCTCTGGTTCTACTTAAGGTCTTCCACTTCTACAATACATTGTAAACAATAACAGCATTGATACCTTTTTCTCAGGATAGGAAAGAAAAAAATAACCAGAATGGTACATTTGATAATGAAGAGCATGGAGATACACCTTGTGACACTGCACACGCACTGATGACATGATTGCAAATATGTAACAACCTCTTCTCTGCCCATTCTTCTAAATCTTCATCAATTAATCACTTTACATCACATGGTCTGATAAATTTTGTAATGTATTTTTAGTAAAATTAATTACATAAACATGGACCCACAAAAAAGATATTGTCCAGGGTCTGTACATGTCAGGTGAGTCTCTGATATATTATTCATAAATTGCAATCATGATGTACAAATAATTGTTGTCTCCTGCTATCACATAAATATTTATTTTTTTGATGCAGAGATTTTATGGCCTTTTTTTATAATTGCTTCATCATAGTATAGGGAGTGGATGCAGCACAATTTGTGTAATAATCTTCATAACAGTCAATACTTTATTGGGTAATGAATTAATTTCTGTTTGACCTTTTAGTTTTCCCCTCATTAATTTGGTTTTGCCTGGAAAGTTGTTTTTCTCCCCATTTGTCTTTTGACTTTCTCTACTTATTTTAATTTATTGTCTCTTCTAATTTCTGTGCCTCCATTAATGACTTCATTATTTATAATTATTATTTTGTTTCAGCCTTTGGCTTTCCACTATTGACTTAAACTTCTCTTCACATCATGTACTGACAGGCTGGTCCTCTGGCATCCATCAAGAAAGTCATTCTTCTCTGCTACCGGACACCCACTTGTCTGATTTTTAACTCCAATGTGCACTAGTGCTACCTCTGCCAAAGTCTGAACTTTTGAAAGATTAACTATGGTTATTACTATAGTGTGATCTGTATTTTATTATGCTGGTGAAATTCTAATGTCTTGCTCTTGACTCACTGATATCCAAGAAAAGTCTTTCTATGTCTTGACTACAGGAATGTCTCATTCATTTTTAAACCTCCTGCTTAGATGTCACTTCTTGTATAAGGCCTTCCCGGCCCGTACACTCAGGCAAAATTGTTTCCTCGTTTGTCTAAAACTTCTGACCCATCAAGACTTCTTATATTATATGTTTCTGACTCACTCTTTAGACTGAACTTCTGAGTGTAGGAAGCTGATCTTGCTGGGTGGTTATACCTTTAACACTTAGCATGACTAATAGTATTTCAGAGCTGACCGGTGAATGTCTCAAAGCCATTTTTTATCTGGTTGCTTTCTTTTTCATTTTATTTGGTATTTTTATTTTAAGTATAAAATATTTTATATACCCCCAAAAGTGCTGAAAACAATGACACAATCATTCATGTATGTAGCTCTGAGATGAAAGAGATTGTAATAGTTTTTACTATTTGCTTCTTACATTTCCCTATTTAAAAATAAATGAAACATTATAAATATGAGTAAACCTCATTCTTCCTCATTCTTTCTCTGCTCCTTCTTGCCTTTTCAGGGCTAACCAATGTCCTGACATTGGGGTGTATTATTCTCATGTGTGCTTTTCACATTTAAAGTATACATAATATATACTGCTGTTCTTTATGCATAAAAAATATCTCAAAATTCTACTAAGTAAAAAAATAAGTGATAATTTTTACCACCATCTTTCATTTTTAGACCTGTATTTTCACATTTATGGACAAAAAATAAATAAAAATAAAAGAAACTCTTCATTCCTAATGTTACTGGCTATTGACATCAAACTTTTGACATCATATATAATTTTCATTTATTTATTTTGTATATTGTTCAGGGTTCTCCTGAAAACTAGAACTAGTAAGAGTTCTGTATTTTTGTCTATAAAGAATTTATTGTAAGGAATGCTGGGATAGGTCAGGAGTTGAGCACTTGCCTCACAATTGTGAGGTTCAGGGTTCAATTCCCGGCTCTAGCCCGTGCAAACCCATATGCTGACCTGTGGTGCAACTGGTAACCACCAGGATGGCAGCAAAGGTTCTCAGCACCCGTGCAGGAGGTCCCTGGTATGGTTCCTGCCCTGTGTGGCCCCACATCCACCCGTGTGGGATGAAACCATGTCACAACTAATGATGTACAATTATGGAGACTGCTCTGGGACCTCCTCCTCCTCTTCCTTTTTCTCCTTTTCTCTCTGTCTCTCTCTGTCTCTCTCTCATCATCTCTCAAAAAGTAAATCAATCTTTAAGAAAATAAAGAATTCTTTATAAGAAATTGGCTCATGGGGTCATGCAGGCTGGCAAGTCCAGAATCTGCAGAGTGGCTGGCTGATGACCAGAAGAGCCCATGTTCTAGCTTGTGTCTGAAGGCAGTCTGGTAAAGAATTCTCTCTTCTTTGGGGAAAGCCAATCTTTTGTTCTATTCAGGCCTTCAACTGATTGGATGAGGCCACCTACATTCTGGAGGGCATCTACTCATCTGCTTTGCTCACTGTTCACTGATTTAATCACTGATTTCACCCAAAAAATGGCCTCAATAATGTTTAACCAATATCTGGGCACTCCATGACTCAGCCAAGTTGACACATAATCAACTCATGTCCCTAAATCTGTTTTCTTAGTTGCAGGCATAAGTCTCTGAATAATACCCTTTTGTGTTCAGGAGAGAAGTGCCATGGCCAAAATACATCTCCTATAACAGTTATTTTGGAAGACAGGCATAGCCTTATATCTCATCATTACCCTAACCTTAATCATAGTCACGCTAGCTGGCCCCTCCCTAATCTCATATCTTACTTTTCATGCATATTATGTGTCATGAACAAATCCATCCTGATATGCTTTTTTTTCATCTAACTAATAGGAAGCACTTAAGTCCAATCCTTTATATGAAATAATTACCATTCCTCAAATTGGTCTTTGTTTCTCATGTGAATGTTCTCCCCATTTTTTTTCCTCAGTGCCCCCTAGCTAATCCCCTACCCTTCTACAGCCCTGTCGTCTATGCCATCCCTTCCTAATTGAAGTTTTGCTTAACCCAGTTTGTGAGATTTTAATTAGTCCTTCAAGCCTTCCTTCAAGCAAACATTCCTACTTGAAGTTTTACTTATGTTTGTAAGATTTTAATTAGTTCTCCAAGGCTGCTGTTTTGAACTTTCTCTTTGACTCCACCACTTCTACTGCCATTTTTCTTAGGTTCTTTGATGCCCTCTATTGTAATATGCAAAGTGGATTAATAAAAACTTTTATTTTTCATGTGGGGGAATGGACAAGATTGAATTAAATGTGCACATCTCCTTTTATAAAACAGGCTGTCAAAATAATACAGAACCACCATATCCCTCAGTACTCATTGTTAATTGGTTCCAAGAGGCATGAGAAATACCAAAAATGATGAGTACCAAACAAATGTTTCCCATAAGGAATAATGTAAACAAATGCTCAAACCCAAAACACACAAAATGACCACAAAAGCTAAGATAAGACCACAAGGGGATGTGCACAGGACAAAAGCTACAGTGTGACTAATGCGTGACCCCTTATTTTGGATGGAAAGTATCAAGTCATGAAGCAATGACACTAACAAGTTCTAGCTTGTGCCTTGAGCACCAAATGATGAGTACCAGCACAACATTTTCACTTCAAAATGTGTTAAGTACCAAATTAGATGAGTTTCAGGAAGCCAGGATGGCTCAATGGGTTAAACACTCACAGCCCCGGGGTCCAAAGATCGAATCTGGCCCCAGTCCATGAGGACCCATATGCTGAACAGGGGTGTGGTCCCCAGTTTGGTTCTTGACAGGGTGAGCTTCCCATGTGGGAGGCCCCCAGTTCAGCCCCCAGCCTGGGGGGGGCGTGCCTCCCATGTGGGAGACCCCAGGCCCAGTTCATGCCCTGTGTGGCTCCCACCCACCTGTGTGGAATGAAGCTATGTCAAAAACTCATGATGGCTAACTATGGAGACTGCTCTGGGCCCTCCCCCTCTCTCTGTCTCTCTCTGTCTCTCTCTGTGTCAAAAACAATAAAATACTATATTTTTTTAATTAGATGAGTTTCAAAGCATTCAAATACCAAGGTCTGACTGTATTTATTTATATAATTACATAGCACTTCTTTCTGAATGTCACAATCAAAATTTAAATTAGAAGACTTGTTATTCACAATCCAAAATTCTCTCATTCCCTTGTAGCCACTAACAGTTAGGTATAACTCCATAGTAACAAATGGGTATTCATAACCTGTTCTTGTGTCGATTGGAAACTTCCTCCCTCTTTTCTCCTTCTGTATGTGTTCTCTTCATGGTTGATTTTGGTGTGCATGCAACATCGCCTACAGTAAATAAATTTGGACACTTTACTTGTTTTCCTATGCTGTAGACTTGTTTCATCATAAACATCAACAGTTTCCTAGAAGGCTTGACAGAAATGCATCAATAACACAGAGTAGGGTGATATTTAGAAGTAGAATGGCTCAATTTTGTTTTCTGGTTACTAGTTTAGTTAAATGTCTTGAGTAATTTTGTTCAGTTAGGGCAATTATATTTTCCTGATAGTATTTAACCCCCATTTAATCTGGGGGTCAATGTATTGGTGGAATTTCATATGTGTTATCTTATTGCCAGACAAGCATTTCATTTCACTTTTAAAGTTTATTTTCCATTTTCTTGCCTACAATATCATGTTTTTATTTTCCCCTTTCATGAGTCTCTTCCTTCTATTCTTTTTCATGTTTTCTCATTATTTTATTTTATTTTATTTAATACTTAGCTTACTTCTTTTAAATTGTATTTTTGTTTGTTTATTTGTTTGCTACTATGGTTGTAGAAATTTGCTTTTGCACAATCACACACACACTTCATCCAACAAAATGAGATAGCTGGATGTAAAGGCTAAATCAAGACTGAAACACACTCATGGAAATAACAAGAACAGATATTAAAAAACTAATGAGGTTCATTATTATCCCAGTTGCCTCCAATTTGAGCAGATAAAAAATCAAAGGCAGCACAATGCAGTAATGAGGTTCCACTGACTCTTAAGATCTGAATAGCTTTCACCAAATAAACCAAACACTCTTTCCTCTGTCTGGCCGTAAAATGTATGTTATCTAACAGAATAACTTGTGCATTAATTAGAGCTCATCATCATTTCAGCCCACCTCCAAACTGGGTAGCACTGGGGTGATGAATATCACTGTTCACCCCACAAAAGCAGTGGTGCTCCTATGGACTGCAAGACTCCCTCACGTGGAGGGAATGAGGAGGGCACAACAAATACAACCACTCCATTTAAAGGAGTGAAATTATCCTACAGGAGAGATGTGGAGTTTAGAAGTGAAATAAGTCAGATGGGGAAAGACAAATACTATGTGATCTCACTTACATGTGAGATCTTAAAAAAACGAAACTTATAGAAACAGAGTAGAATGGTGGTTGCCAGAGGTTAGGATGGGTAAAATGTGGAGATGGTGGTCAAAGGATACACACTTCTAGCTGTAAGATAGGTTCTAAGGTTCTAATGTGCAGTATGGTGATTATAGTTAACAATACCGGGTAAGGAGTGGAGTTTACAGAAAGAATATCCGCCCCAGTCTCTAAGGGCTTCTCTATTGAAGTTCTAGGAAAATAACCCTACTTATCTTGTCTTTCGTCCTTAGATGAAACCTCCAAAAATTGGTGTATGTGTCAATTTTGGCTCCTTGGGGCTTAATAAAAGTTTCTTAATGGCAATAATATTGAGGGTGAACTTTGAAAACCTAGTTAAATTTTATCAATGTGGTGAGGAAGAAAAGATCTATGAAGACCAAAAGATGAGGACAAAGATGCTGACACCCACTCAACTCAAATTCTACTGAGAGAAAGACTCGGAGACAAGTTAATGGAGATAAACGTATCAGCTTTATTCTTGATGAAGGCTAGACCGAAGGAATTGATATACATAGGTGTGTGGCCGTGTAACACTTTCTGATACTCTTATAAGGTGGACAGATTCTGAAATGGCTCCCAGAGATGCTGGAATACATCAGTGTACTACTGGTATTCCTGTCATATGTCATCCCTTCCCCTGAGTGTGGCCTGGACATGGTGACTTTCCTTTAATTATTAGAATACAGCAAGAAGCATTGGCTGTCAATGCTGAGATTGAGTTACAAAGATCTGATTTGCTTCTTTTACTTCATGCTCTCTCTTCCTGGCTCTTCTCAGCTTGCTGGATACCATGAAACAACTTGTCTTGTTGAGAGCTGTCCTATGGACAGGAGCACAGAGAAAGACCTGAGAGTGGCTTTTGATCAACAGCCAACCATGACATGAATAAGCCCAAAGTGAATCCTTCTTCAGGTTGCCTTGAGGTATCTGAAGTGCTGGCCAATACCTTAATTTCAACTCTCAAGTGACAGTGAAGCACAGGATAAACCAAACCTGGATTGCTGATCTACAAAACCATGAAATAATAATGACTGAATTTTTGGGGTCATTTATTAGGCAGACATAAATGGTAATCTTGTAGAGAGCAGAATCTTACCATAACTGAAAAATTAAGTTCATGTATGAGAGAATCCCTATCCCCATGGAGAGCCTGAGTCTATAGAAAAACAAAAAACAGAAGATACTAAGCCACACATTCCTGCTTCTACGTCACAAATCTGCTGATTATATAACTACATCCTCTCTCCCCAGGAAGTGTTATTCAAAGAGCAGAATTGTCCAAACATGAGCCCTATGTTGCTTAGACAACAGCTAGCGAGAATCTGGGAGCTCCCCTTTCTCCCATCTAATGGGGGAACATTCAAGCTTAAATTGCTATGCGATGGGACCATACTGTTGCTGGTCTAGGAGACTATCCAATCCCACAGACTTTTCCAGGACAATATTGTAAATAGCAAGCATTACAAACCCCAAGTTCACAGTGCCAAGTAGCCTGTATGTTTCTGCGCTGACAAGGCCATTTTCTCCTGCTTATCTTAGAAGACAAAGAACTCATGGGGTTGTGGGGTGGGAGGGGTGGTGATTCACTCCACTGGAGCTGAACCCATTCTGAACTTAGATACCCAGGTTGGCATGCCTCTTCTCAGGGTCATGGAGAGACTGAGAATTACATGCATCTCTGTCTTGTTGTCTCTGGCTTCTGAGATGTCCTTTTCCCCAATATAGCCTATTTCATGATTCATGATGTGCTAATTTTTAGAATCTATTTCAACCACCTATACAACACCCCTCACCTTTAGCAAGACATAGAATGAGTGAGAGACAGAAAATATGCCAGAAGTGTTTCTTCTGTTTTTTTCATTCATTAAAGTGAAAATGTGTGGGGATTTAAGTATCCCTTCCCCACTTCACACACACATGCCAATAAAAGGTAGGGAGATCTGAAAAGATAAGACAGGCTTGGGGAATACAAGTGGGTCTGTGTGACAAGACAAAAAGATAAGTCTAAAGACATGGCCTGATGGAGTGTCAGAATGCCAAATCAAGAGGGCCACCCTGTTGTGCCAACTCCACATTGCCCAACCCAGTTGGAGTGGTGGCCCTAAGAGTTGTTCAATGCAGAGGACATGGCAGAACTCTCAGACGACATCAGTCACTCATATCTCCACCACTCCCTTGACCTTTCTTATAATATTATAGGGATGACAGTTTTATGAGTGTAAACAAAAAACAAGTAAACAAACAAAAGTCTAAGTCTAAGTGAGTCTAAGACCTACAACCAAGGCACTGAGTAGCTCTTTACGTTCTTGTTGGATGTGTGGGGTTGGGACTGGGGCTGCTCAAATAAGTAGCAGGATGATTCATTGGTGCCTCTGAAATTTGCCTGACAGTACTCTCTTCCGGTGTCTGACTGAAGCTACTTATATCTTGTGTCACTTTCTGCAGTGACTCAGTTCCAAGCAAAGATTAATGCAGTTGGAACTGCATTTTGCAGAAACAGTAAATCACCCTTGCAACTGATTGTGAGTCTGGAGCTGCCCAGCCTATGAGTTATTCATGGGGCTCTCCAATATTGCTTTCACAAACAGATATTGTTTCATTGGTTGCTAGTCATTGCTGCCGAAGTTTCAGTAGGCTCAAGGCTGGGGGAATACCTAGCTTTTATCTAAAGGAGCAAAAAGTTTGCAACACATGCAAAATGTCAAGCTATTTCCTGTCTCAGACATTTCTTATGGTGAGGGACTCTGAAAGCACACTGAATATATGTTTAAGAAGAGTCTGTATTCAAGCCCACTACATACTGAATCTCATTTGAGCAGGTGTTGTTAGTAATCAATCCATTCAATTATTTAATTTTTTATAAGTCTCTCTTTTAATATATTGGCCGTGTCTAGCAATTGTATATTCCTGTGTCAAAACAAACAATAGTCACACAAGTAAATACCATTAGGTGAGTTACCAGGCAGACTAATCTCTCCTCAGTTCTTTTATTATCTATTCGCAAAAGATCGTATTTCTAGAAAACTTTATTTTTTCATTTACAATATCACAACCAATGCTTTGTTGTTCAGCTTTGTTTTTAATCATTAAAATAGTCTTTCAGGGCTGTGATCATGCAAAGACCAAGAACCTTGAAAACACAGGTACCTAGAAAAGTATGTGCTGCGTGGGAGAGAGACAACAGGTCTACTGAATAGCAGAGTTCAACAGTCCAGCTCAACCATGTCTTTCTTGAGGTTTTCAGTGAAGCTTGTTTAGATGTAAGAAATGTTACTTAACAGTAACAGATAAAGAAGTCACTTCATTTGAAGCCCTCATTGCTCTCACTCCTAGATCAAGACTATTTTGAATTCCAGCTTCTTTATTAGATTCAGTGCCCCCAAGAGAAGTTATATTTCAAGTACTCAACCAATCTCTGAACTAAAGTTGAAAGAAATCATCATTAGAAATATCAACCTGAAATTGACTGCCTATCAGACACCCTTCCTTGCTTGATTTTCCACAGTCAGGAGGCTAATGCATCATTCCTGGCAGAGGAAATGTCTTCTGCATCTCTTCCTTCACTTAATATCTAAAGAGGCTTGGGGGCTGATTGTTTAATATGGAAGTCGCATAACCAGACAGATGAAGGAAAAATAGCTGCCTTGGCCTAACCACAGGCAAAGGACTTCAGAGCAATATTTAGCTCCATGTTATGACTCTTCTGAGTCAAAGACACTGAAGTCATGCTCATCAACTGCTCGGGGTTAAGTCTGCAATCTCTAAATTTGCCTTACTTTGTTGCCATTCAATTCTTTCCCCAAAGTATGTCCTTTTTCTTTGCTTCTCTACAGTTGTAAAAATAGAATGATGCATCCCATTCTTCTTCCAAGTAAAGGATTAAAAAAAGGCTGGGACATATCAGATAGTGTGCCCAGTGAGCTTAAAAGAGTACACTTCTTTTTCTTGGTTATAAAGTCTCAATTTAGGTCCAAGTTGCATTGAAATTGTTGAAGTCCACCTGGTAAAACACAAATCCCCTTGACAATGCAAAAGACCTAAATAGATGGTAGGAACTAAGGCGTGGGATCCAGATACTGGGAAAACTTTGCGTCTGGGTGGCAAAGTAAGCAAACAGGACATCATCTAAATTTCAGAAGTGTGCCAGACATCCCCAGAGGGTCTTTGTGTGGTAACTCACTTGCTACGGACTGAATGTTTGTGTCTCTTCCAAAATTCACATTTTGAAACCCTCATTTCCAGTGTGACAGAATTTAGAGATTGGCCTATGGGAGGTAATTAGATCCTGAGGGCAGAAATCTTATTGTGGAATTAGTGCCCTTATACAAAGAGATACAACAGAGCTTGTTTTTGTTCGCTGCTCTCTGTCATATGAGGATACAGAGAAACAATGGCCACTTGCAAACCGTGATGTGAGACTTCACCAGACACTGGGGCTGCTGGCCCTCATACCTTGATCTTAGACTTTCCAACCTCCAGAACTTGAAACAATAAGGATGAAACAGAATTGCCCTTGAACACTATGAAGGCAGAATGGTTTTTAAGTGGCCTCTCTACTTTTGTACTGCCTGAGAATGATCCGCTTCTCCAATACTACCCACCTCCCAAGAAGCTAATGTACTTCCTGCTTAAAGTCTAAACAGCCTGACAATTTACAACAGCACTGTCCTATAGGATTTCTGTAATGTGGAAAATATTCTGTATCCTGACTAATACATGGCTAATAAGCACATGAAATATGACCAGTATAGCTAAGAAAATGAATTTTAAAATTGTATTTTATTTCAGTTAATATAAATTTAAGTATCTACTTGTATTGGATATATTGGACAGATTAGATAGTGACAATCCTAAAGTTTCAGCATTATCTGACTTACCTCTTTCCAATTATTCAACCTAGATCAAGTATGTCGCAGGCCAGGTCTTCACCATTTACTTTGCTGGCTTAGGAACCCAATTAGGTTATGAGGTCATATGGATTTATTTAATCTTTGATTCTCAATTGAAAAATATCTACATTACACACAAACATACAGACACGTAGCCTTTCATCTTATTTCTCAACATGCTTATGTAAAAACACACAGTCTTTGTTTTTAATGTTGAAAATAAAATCCATAAACTTCAAAGGCTGTCTTATCATGTCTAGGCAGCGAGGGCTTTCACTCCTATTTATTTGGACCCAAGCTATCACAGTTAGAACCAACTTTTATTCAGTAACCTTATCTTCTAAAATAGCTATAAATACTTTCAAATCATATGGAAAATTGAGCTTGTGCAGAAGGCGACTGAAGAAAAAGTAAGAGGCAAGGCTTTGGAAAAATATAGGATTCATTGTGGATGTAGCTGTAGCGAGATGTCATGACTGAGGGAACCCATACACTCCTGAGGATTATAAGAGCCTGTGGTCCCCTCCCAAGACTACCACTTACTAGCTGTGTGACTTTCTTGACCAAGTGCATGAACCTGTCTGAGACTGTGAGTCCTTGTCTGTAAAAGATATTCATCCCTAACTCTTCAAATCATTGTGAAATTTAAGATCTTATATGCAAATAGCTTAGTTTGTAGTAGACTGTCTTTAAGGCAAGTATGTTGAAACAACTGACAATTAATTGAAGCTATGTATGTTCCTGAAATAGTCACTCAATCAGACAGTTCTGTGAAATGAGGGTTCAGTCAGACCTTTGGAAGTTGGCTCTATATAACCAGGGTGTCTCCAGACCTCACGCAGATGGCCACACTCTGAGGAGGGGAAAAAAGCTTCATTTTCAGAAAAATCCTCTTTGGTTGGTACCTTCATTATGAGTGGGCAAAATGCCACTGACAACAGATGGCTATGAATACAGGCAACCGAAGAGGTTGCTCTTGTACCCCAGTGTTGGCATATGGCACCAGATTCTCTCACCAGGCTGCCAAACAGCTGCTGCACCCTGTTCCCCACCTGCTGTTACAGAACTCTGCCAAGAGGGTCTGAGCTCAGACCAGAACCTGCCATCCGCTGCTTCTCCTGGGTTGGAAACCACACTTATTACCTTTTGAGCCTTAGGAGCCTCTTCCCAAACCTTTAAGTACCCTGGGAACAAAGGAGCTATTTCATCATTCAAGTACATCTATCCATTCATTAACATTGAGAAGACTGGCAGGTCTTAGTAAAAAAAAAAAAAAAGATAGGGACACATTTAAATCTCGATTGAACAATTACTGTTGAGTAAGTGAAGTTATTTAACATCTTTGATCCTTAGTTGTGTCAAGTGGAGATAAATAAGTGTTGGGAGTAGAATAGTGATAATGAAGGAATAATGAGGCAAAGGAGAGTTGAGCTGGCCATGGGGGTATCAGCAGCGGTTATAGAAGGAATAATAGCATTAATAAACATTTCCTGGCTGTTTATTGTCTATGAGACATGGTTCTACATGCTTGGCAAGGGTTAGCCATCTAATCCTACAGCCACCTCACAAACGTATATAGTTTGTGACATAGATGAGGAAATTGAGGCCGAATAAGTTTAAGTAATTTGCCCACAATTATGAAGTTAGAAAGGTGTGGAGTGGAGATTGAGTCTTAGGTACCTGGGGTCCAGAGCTTGCATATTTCAGCATGACTGTCAGAGGTGTTAAGGGAATGGTAGCTACTTTTATGAGGGGAAAAAAAGATACATAGGAAATTGAGTATGTTAATGAAATCGCCATTGATATAAAGCAAATGACAGCTATAGGGGTCTGTGAATAATCTCAAATTGACACTTTTTGCTTAGGTAGAAAAATTTACGAAGGAAAGAATAATTCAAAGTCACTCCTTTTTATGGGAACCCAGATCATGCTACAAACGTCAAAATCATTACAGGCATATTACAAAGAAGCACTATAATTTAACCAATTGGGCAAATCCTGAAAGAATTGTTTTTCTATTTTAATTGCTGACAGAATAAATTTAGTTAATGGGTTTTATATTCTTAAATTTACATTTGATGTTAATCCTAGTTGGTATATATATGTGATTGCACATATAGCACATTAAACACAGCTTGATCTGATGAAAGTGATTTTATTATATCTGGTAAAAATTAACCACTTGTTGACATCAGAATGGTCTCACATGTATATTTTAAACCTGATTTAATCAGGTAGATTTCACCTCCTATCAAGGGCCATAGACCTCGGGTGAGGAATATCACTTAAGGGCTACAAGTTAAAAGTACATTCACTTAGATTGGTTTTTAAATTTATAAGAATAAAAAGTCTTCACTGTGCTCACTTTGAACATTTAGAACAGGCAACACAATATTTTATACTACAAATGCAACAAGTCCTAAAATATATACTTTGGTTCAGTATAAAAGCTGTAGTAAGAAAGAGTGTTGGGAAATGGTGGACAACTGAGATAGCAACAACACATACAATTAGGCAAAGGGATACTAATAGAGAAAGAAAAGGGGCCGATGAGAGAAAGCAGACAGACAACAAACGCAGGAAAGGAGAACCCTCAGCCTCCCTAAATTGTGTTCTCCTTTTTCTCATTTCAGCTCTGCTTGGGTTCTCCCACTCTATGCCACAATCCAGAAAGTACCACAGGCAGAAATCTAGGTCAATAGTAGCACCATGTTGTATAATTTTCTTCTCTCGGGCGTCTCAATCCTACCTTACCTTTTACCTAACATCTGCACAGAATTACGTCATATACTCTAAATCATTTTTGTAGATATTTATATGGAAACGTGTGATGGGCTGAATAATGGTCCCCCAAAGCTGACTGTGTCCTAATCCCTGGAACCTTTGAATTATGTTACCTCCTATGGCAAAAGGGAATGAGCAGATGTGACTAAATTAAGGATCTTGAGATTATCTAGGATTATCTGGGTAGGTCCAATGTGACCTCAGGGTCTCTAGGAGAGAAAAAAGAGAAAGGTCAGAATCTGAGACATGGGGATGTGACATTGGAAGTAGAGGCCAGCCTGGGACAGGGCCATGAGTTGAGGAATTTGGACTGCTGTTAGAAGCTGAACAAGGCCAGGTGGCAGATTCTCCCCTCCAGCCTCCAGAAGAAATGTGGGCTTACTCAATTTATATTTCAGACTTCTGATCACAAAAACTGTAAGATAATAATTTATGTTCTTTGAACTCACTGAGTTTGTAGTATTTTTTTAGAGAAGCAGTAGGAAACAAATATTAAGAGGACCAGTCTCATAGCAATTCTCTATCACTGCAGAATGTAGAACTCTGCGCTTATAGATTTTTTAAGTGTTTTTATACCAAAATCTTAAGGACCTAGTATGGATAAGCAACTATAACAGTATCCCATATGGGAGCAAAGGGTCAGAGCTATTGGTGTTTGGCCAGGGGGGAAAAAATATGACAATAGCTAGAATAAACTTGTGTCATTTGTTCAAGAAATATTCTCATTGAAAGATTCCAACTAGGATACAGAAAGTTAAAATTGTTCCCTCCCAAAGAATTTTAAACAGCAAGATTACTTATAACATCATAACTTCCTTTTAATTCATCCAAAAGTTAGGGTTGTAGGACCACAACTTGCCTGAAATTAAAGAAAATATAAGCATCTCTAAGAACAGAGGGGACAACCCACTAGCTTGCCTCTAGTAGAGCATAGGGAAAAGATGAGGCTGGCACATCATTGGTGAGAACAACTCTGCTAAAATTATTCATTGCTAACGGCCAAATGTGAGCAGGTATGAAAGTATAAAGCCTCAGAAAGTATAGAGACTCAGACACAAGAGGAGATCACACCCACTAGCAGACTGTTTTCCATGGACGTTATGCAGGGTTCCTGAGAAAGACTGAGGACAGGGCAGAAGGCCAGAGAAATCGTCCTTCTATGGCTCAAGCCTGGAAGAGGAGAGAGACCACCTCCACAGAAAAGGCATGTAATCCCACATGGACATTTTTCCCTCAGGGGAAAATAAAAAATAAAGAATAACCTGTGGTTCTATGGTGGAAACACAATAAACTCTTGTTATTCCCAAGGCAAAGATCCATTGCAGCTAGAAAAAAACTTAAAGGAAGGAAGAGGAAGAAGAAGAGAGAGAGAGAGAGAGAGAGAGAGAGAGAGAGGGAGAGATTGAAATCACATGTCCCTTTCCCTCATGGGGAGGACCAGTTAACCAGCCCAGGTACAGACCATTCAGAGTCCCATGCCACTAGGGGACGAAAAAGGACACCGAGAGCCAGGGACACAAAGGCTGTGAGGTGTGAGAAAGTAGGGACTCTCAGAGGCACACGCTCCCAGGGAAGCCTTAAAACTGAGTGTGGAGCAAAACACTGAGAAAAAAAAATTCTGGCAAACCATCCCACCCACACTTTAAGCATGAGGTGAGGCTAGAGGAATTTGAAATAGGTAGCACACTGGAGATAACCATAGCAACAATAAAACTCAAACCTTGCTCAACTCCTGCCTAGATTAAAACCCACCTTCCCAGACTCCCAGTAACACAGCCTAATATAAGGTAGCCAATTAAGGAAAGATACACACATACAAAAGAACACAAATTCCATTTGTAGAAAGTAGAAAATTGATGAGATCAAAAGTTGTTCTTTTGAAAATATCAATAATTAAAAATAAAAAATCTAACCAGTTTGATCAGGAAAAGCCAAAGGAGACAAACATTACCAACATCAGATAAGAAAGATGAAATACCATTATAGACACTGCAGATAGTACAAGCAAAGTAAGGAAATATATGAATATCTTCATGTCAAAAAATCCCAACACATAGATAAAATGAACAAATTCCTTGAAAGATACAAACTGCCAAAGCTTACCCTAAAAAAAAAAAAAAAAGATAACTTGAACAATCTAAATCTTTAAGACTTTTAGATGAAAATTTAGGAGAAAATTCTTGTAACCTTCATTTAGACTCTAGATACAACAGAAGCAACAATTCGTAATGTCAATATAAATTAGACTTTATTAAAAATGTTTACTCTTCCAAAGACATTATTGAGAGAATAAAAAGGCAAATCACAGAGTGGAATGAAAATATTTATAAATTCCATATCTGATACGATTTCATTTATATCACATTTTGGACAAGGCATAACTAAGAAAATACAAGAGAGATTACTTATTGCCAGGGGTTTGAGATGGAGAGAGAATATGAATATAACCTCTTCTGCTGGTTGCTTGTTGGTATTTGCTACAGGACTTTATGTATTTATCAAGACTCAAAACTGTACACCAAAAAGGATGAACTTTATTGTATATAAATTATACCTTAACAAAACCAACTAAAAATAAACAGCAATTCTCATTGATCTATAGAGATATATAAGGCAGACAAAGTCCCTGTCATTTTAGAGTATAAATGATACTGGAGAAAGCAGATAATAAACACATAGTAAAATCTCGTTTGGCTGATAGATATAATTTCATTTGGTGGAGGTATTTATACTAATGAACACAATAAGAAAGAAATAGGGCAGGATAAAACAGTGTGCTACCCAAATTCATTCATGCAATGACAAATAGAAAATAATAACACAATATTTAACAAAAAATTGAGTTAAGTGAGCTAAGACTATCCCCAGTCAGAGGGAACTGATGATGGCTTGGGGATAGGAGGATACAGTGTCCTCAAGCATTGTTTGCCAGTCCTGAGAGATAAGAAGAGCAATACTTAGCAACTGTCACAATTCACAGCATACAAACTGAAAATTCTGGGGAAGGGAATGAATGGATTGGGAGTTGGCTTCTCGTTTTAGTAGCTAGGCAGGTGGAAACTCTGAAGATATATTTGAGTAGAGACCTAGATGAAGGAAGCAAGTCCTGAAAATATCTGGGGGATGATTGCTCCAAACAAAGAAAGAGCAATCACAAAGAAACAATTTGGAAAGTTAGAGAAAGAACAAGGACTACGGGGATGAGGATGTGTGAGCACTAGGCAGTGTGATAGAGTTAGACAGTGGGGTTAGAGAGGCCAGATCACTCAGGTCTAATAGACCATATAGTAAGATATTTTGGAGTTTAGTTATATGTAGTATGAAACCATGAGAGTGTTTTAAGCAAGTAAGTTGTATGCTCTTATTTATAGTTTTAAAAGATCAATGTGACTTTTGAGTCAAGACCACTTAAGGGGTCATACTAGGTAGCTAGTATGTATCAGTCCAGGTGAAAGACAAGAAAGGCTTAATTTAGTGTATTAGCTTGGAAATGAGTGGAACCTGGTCAGATAATCTAAAAATTTTCCTGGTGATTGGATATGGGTATGAGGGGAGCAATGGCATTAAATGTTTACTAGATTTTTGGTCTGAGCAACTGAGTGACTGGTGATACCCTTTATCGAAAAGGGGGAGATTGGGAAAAAACACATTGGGAGACTTGTTTTTGGATATTTATTTGGATATGCCTATTCGATATCTGTGACATGATATGAAATAGGCAGCTGGATACAGGTGATACAAATTTGGAGGTCATCGATATATAGGTATGTGTTTGCTTACTTATTTAAGCCATGGGAGTAGATGAGATGGCTCAGCAAAGAGAATACAGACCAAGAAGAAAAATGAGCCAAGCACTGAGTCCTCCACACTTCAACATTTAGAAAACAAAGCCAAGTGAGAGCTAACAAAAGACCTTCAAATGAGTAGACAGCTGAGTAAGAAACATTAGACCAACTGGTATCCAAGGAGTCAAACGAACAAAGAAATGTTTTCAAGATGAAGTGGCCAACTAAATACCATATTTTGCCATGTATAATGCACTCCCACATATAATGTACACCCATGCTTTGGGCCCAAACTTAAAGGGAAAATTTTTTCATTAAAAAAAAAATTTTTTAAGATTTATTTTATTGTTTGACAAAGAGTCAGAGAGAAGGGTGAGGGCTCAGAGCAGTCTCCATAGCCATACACAGCAGTACCTCAGTTTCGATGTAGTTTCATTCCACTGGTTGATGTGGGGCTGTGCAGGGCAGGAACTGAACTGGGGGCCTCCCTCATGGGAAGCATGCCCAAGTTCAGCACATGGGTCCACAAAGCCAGGGCAGGGACTCGATCACCAGACCCCATGGCTGCAAGGCAAGCGCTCAACCTGCTGAGCCATCCCAGTTTCCCCTTGTTTAAATTTTTTAATTCAAATTTTTATTTGTTTATATTTAGGCACTTGTTTTGTATTATAAAAGTATTTTAGCATTTATTTTTTAACATATTAGGGTACAAGAAATTTTATGTAGCAAATAATTACAAAACACAAGAACACATTCGAGGTCAGAGAAAGGGAGATGAGCAATAGAGAAGCGAAAGGGACAAACATGGCCATGAATCACAATCCAGAGCCCAAAACCAGTGGTAGTGAGCTGGGAGCCTGAGAACACCGCTGAAATGCAACACCAGGTGGGTTGGAAGCTGAGCACTAACAGGGCGAAGGTGTGGAAAGCTGAAGTGTGGTATGACTTTGGATGAGTTGGGGCCAAAGCCAAGGTGATTGTCGTATTCCCAGGCATTACTTTGCATACAGATATCATTGTTGATTTTTAGAATTACATTTTTTAACTCATAAGCATAAATAAAAGAATGAAAAACAGTTTTTTAGATATAGAATTAGTACTACCCATGTATAATGTGCATCATTTTTCCCTCACAAAAATTGGGCAAACAAGTGCACATTACACATAGGAAAATGTGGTAAAATGCTGCAGAGCATTTAAGTATTATAAGAACTGAGATGAACAGTGGATTTGACAAGATGTAGGGCACAGTGACCTTGACAGTGTAGTAATGCAGCAAAGGGGGACTGGAGTGGATTAGAATGACAATAGGGAATAAAATCAGTGAGTGTAATGTTTCAGGCACAGCCTTTCAAGGGAGGAGAGAGGAACATGGTAAAATGGTGGACAATGCAACATGTGCTATGTTCATAGGTATGAGATGATAGAGGACAAAAGGGGAAAAAAATTATGTAGGAGAGAGCAGGGGTAATTTTAAAGACTAAGTCTCTTAATAGTCATGAGTAATAGGATTTAGTTTGCAAGTATAAGAGTATGAACAGCTCATCTATTGTAAAAAAAAAAAAAATGGGAATAAAACAAAGTGCCTATGCAAGATTTACAGATTGACTCATCAAAGAGGGGAGGTTCAAAGCAAAGATGTGCCTGAGAATAAAAAAAAAATTCAGAAGCAGGGGGTCCAGTTGACCCTTGAAAAGAGTCCCATGGGGCTGACATTATATACATAATATTTTACAAGCCTATTTTACAGAGCAAATTCAGTAATTTACTATGTACCTGTTTTGAGAAAAGGATTTTCTAGAAACTACACAATACCTTTGAAAAAGAGCTAAAATGTCTCCATTACTTCCAAAAATGCCTAAGTAGACATGGTTTTAGGTGAGTAAGTGACACAAATTGCATTACAACCCAAAGCCATTCTCTTCTGTAAATTTTGAACGGGGGGAAAGGATAAGGTCACAGAGAGTTTTGGATGTCTGATTTCCACAAAAATCTCCCTTTTTTGTTTTGTTTTTTTTTCTCAGAAAATATTGTATTAAGAGTCCTGGCACCTCTGATTTGAGGTCTAGTATGGCAAATAGTCTAGATTCAATCTTCTCTGATTTCTTATTAAGTGTCTTATTAAAATCTCTCTTCCTTCTAGGAATTGCGGTCCTTCATTTGTAAAAATTGTATCCCTTCTCTCACTAAAAATAGTTTTAGTAAGAGTCGTAAACCTTTCTGAGTCCATAGAAGGGTTGGTGGTAATAGGAGAGAGGAAGAAAATGGTAGTGGTTGAGTCTGATTTTAAGAGAGTATTTCCTCAGAAATTTTCAATTAGAATAAATTTTAAAAATATTTTTTCAATACCAACAGAGTTGCAAAGTGTGAACCTGAAAATGCTCAGGTTCTGAGCATTAGATGTAATAGAATGAGTCTGACTAGGAAGGAGAAGCAAAGATGAAGAATGAAGTAGCCCTCACAGCCTCCAGTGCCTGGCTCCTGGAACTCTACCTTTCACGAGCTTTGTTTATATGAAACAATAGCTCTCAATTAATTTTTCCCTCAGTCAATCATAGACTCTTCATTTTAGCAACAAAAATCCTGGCTAATATAAACATGGTTGCCTGCGATAAGAAGTATTGCAAGTGATACATCCACCCATAGGAGAATCTATGATATGGAATAGTTACGTCATTATCAAGACCAACATCTATTATTATTGGATTTGTTATAGCTGATACTTTAGAGCAAGCTTGTTCAATCCCTAGCCAATCCCCACAGGCTGCATGTGGCCCAACACAAATTTGTAAATTTCTTAAAACGTTATAAAATTAGTTTTTTGTGATTATTTTAAGCTCAATCAGCTGCTGTTAGTGTTAGTGTTTTATATCTGTGGCCCAAGACCGTTCTTCTTCCAATGTGGCCCAGGGAAGCCCAAAGTTTGGACACCTGTGCTGGAGAAGATTTGGTAGATTAACATCAGGTATCAGAGTCTGTTGGCTCTTTCTAATGTCCTTCCATATGAAGACAAGCCAGCACTCACTACCAATGCAGACAGAGAAGGGCAGAAAACCCAGTTTGCTCACTTTTCAGACCATAGCTAATGATCCCAGACCAACTAGCATCAGAGAATCATGTGCTGATTCAATTGCATGAGCCAAATTCTCCTCTGCATTCTAAACAGACGTGCTACTCAGAAGTGTAGATACCAAGAGAGCCAGAGGAATTGGCAAAGCCTGATAGCAGCAGACATGTACCAAACTTGTCCTGTCAGGCAGAGGTAATGAAACCTCCCTCTAAACTGTGTGGATGCACTTGGATGCAGCCTAAGGGCAGAGAGCAGATTAGCTCTCTCTCTGTATCCCAATCAAGGCAGAGACAGAGGCTGAGCAAAGAGAAGAGGTCTTGAGCCAAGGAGCTAAGAATACAGGCAGTTCCTCAGACCTGTTACTGTTTCAAAGAGTGAGTGAGGTAAATGAATAGTCAAGATAAAAGGTTATGGCTAAGCAATATTTTGTCATTTGTCATCTGCCAACTGAAACTTATGTATTAAATCATCTTACATTTCAATTGGGTTTGAGAGGATTAGAATGTCAGAAAACCTTAAATGTGCCAAAGTATATATATAATTGATTTCCTCCAGCACAAGGCAATTCCTAGACTTTTCTGTGCTCATCTAAGAAACTGGGCTGATGAATATATAAAGTGTGCCCTAGGACTAGACTACTAATATGGTGGCTACACACCACTTGTGGCTCTTCAACTTAAATTTATTAAAAATTTGGAGATGTCAGGATGGCTCAGTGGGTTAAGCACTTACCTTGTAAGCCTGGTATCTGAGGATTGAATCCTGGCCCCAACCCATATGCAGAACTGTGTGACCCCAGTTCAGTTCTCACTGTAGCAAGCTTCCCAAGTGGGAGGTCCCCGGTTTGGCCCCCAGCTCACAGGGGCATGCCTCCCATGTGGGAGGCTCCTAACTCAGTTTCTTCCCTGTGTGTCCCCTCACCCACCTGTGTGGAATGAAATATGTCAAAAACTGATGACACAACTATGAAGACTGCTCTGGGCCTTCCTGATTCTCTCTGTCTCTCTCTGTCTCTTTTTCTCTCTCTCTGTCATGAACAGTAACATAAGTCTTAAAAATGGGGGGTGGGGGGAAGCCGGGATGGCTCAGTGGGTTAAGCGCTCACTTTGCAGCGCCAGGGACTGGGGATCGAATCCCAGCCCCGGCCCGTGCGGAACCATATGCTGAACTGGGAGCTCCCCCAGTTCAGTTCTCTCTCTGTCTCTGTATCTCTCTCTCTCTCTGTCAAAAATAAAAAAAATATATATTTAAAAAAAAAAATGGGGGGTGGGGGGAAGCACTAGATATTTACAAAAAAAATGTAAGTAGTTCTGGCATCAAATTTAGCAAATCAAAAAACATATACTTTTATTTATTTTTTAACACAATCTCATTTAGTCATTTTTTGTTCAGGATGGTCTATAGCAGGGGTGGCCAACTTTTCTGTATATAAGATCTACTTTTTATCTTAAAAGTGTGTCGCGATCGACTTGTTGTCATAGGCGTAGTCTAAGGGGGAAGAAGGGGTGTGAAATGCATACTATGTTTATACACTGTGTTTCAGTATAAGGTGCATTCCAGCGAGGTATGGGTAGATAAGTAAAATATATGTTCAAA